>QNUK01000208.1:897500-1005000 GCA_013621035.1 Clarias magur
CAAAGCAGCTTTACACAATAAAAAGAAGTAAGTTTTTATGCAATGTGTATGAATCAAAATGATAAGATTGTCCCTGATGAGCAAGCCGAGGGCGACGGTGGCAAGGAAAAACTCCCTGAGATGGTAATAGGAAGAAACCTTGAGAGGAACCAGACTCAACAGGGAACCCATCCTCATCTGGGTGATAACGGATAGCAGAGAATGATAGCATAATAATGTGTACTGGAAGTTCAGTGTAACAGGAGATGTGTTAAAATTTAAATTAAAGGAGTCCAGTTTGTTCTGGAGGCTCAGGTAGACTGTAGGAGATTCCAGTCCTGAGCTATCGAACAACTGAAGTCACAGGTCCCCAGAGCATCAATCGATGATAGGACAGTCTTCATGGAAACCATCCCCAGCCACCAAGCGCATCCAGGCAGACCACACGGGCATCCATGCGACGAGATCTCAACCAGAAGCAGGACTCCAGGACGGGTTAGACGGCTCCAGAGGGCAGAGGGGTCTGGATCACTGGCAACTCAGGAGCGAACATGTATAGCTCGACAGAGACAGAGAGAGGGAAAGGAGAGAGGGAGAGAAAGAGAGAGAGGAGAGAGCAGAAAAGGAGAGAACAGAAATAAGGAGAAGTGTACACAGTTAGGTATGAATTCACAGTCAACATGTATAAAGAATGAATGTATATTGGTGAATGCAAGCAGGGACTCGGCAGGACTAACTATAACAGCATAACTAAGAGAGCCAGAAGGAAACACAAACATGAGGGGCTCCTGAATGTAAAGCAACCAATCCACCTCACCCGATCAGCAAACCTGAGTGAACAATGAGAGTGGGAGGACAGCATCAAACATAGCAGTTCACCAGAATACTCTAGATCCATTTGAGTCCCCAATTCTATCCTTTACCTAAGGTTAATCTATTTACAAAAATGCTTGGCTAAATAAATAAGTTTTAGCCTAGACTTAAACACTGAGACTGTGTCTGAGTCCCAAACATTAATAGGAAGACTATTCCATAACTTTGGGGCTTTGTAAGAAAAAGCTCTGCCCCCTGCTGTAGTTTTAATAATACGTGGTACTGACAGACAGCCTGCATTCTTTGATCGAAGTAGGCGTGGCGGATCGTAAGACACTAGCACTTCACTAAGATACTGCGGCGCGAGACCATTTAGTGCTTTATATGTCAAAAGTAGTATCTTAAAATCGATGCGAAATTTCACAGGGAGCCAATGCAGTGTACGTAGATAAGATAGGGGTGATGTGCTCGTATCTTCTGGTTCTAGTGAGGACTCTAGCTGCTGCATTCTGTACTAACTGAAGCTTGTTTATACACCTAGTTGAACAACCAGACAATAAGGCGTTACAATAGTCCAACCTAGAGGTGATAAAGGCATGAACTAGTTTTTCTGCATCATTTAGTGACAATATGTTTCTTATCTTGGCAATATTTCTAAGGTGAAAGAAAGCTATCCTGGTAATATTATCTACATGTGCTTCAAACGAAACGCTGGAATCTATAATCACACCAAGGTCTTTTACTGTTGCACTTGATGGAACAGAAAGGCCATCTAAAGTTACAGTGTGATCAGAAAGCTTACTTCTAGCTACTTGTGGTCCTATGACTAGAACTTCTGTCTTATCAGGATTAAGCAGAAGAAAATTAACATCCAATCTCGTATGTCCTGCACACATTGCTCAATTTTAGCAAACTGTTTTTTCTCATCTGGTTTTGCTGAGACATAGAATTGTGTCATCAGCATAACAATGAAAACTAATACCATGTTTACGAATTATGTTGCCCAGAGGAAGCATGTAAAGGGAAAAAAGCAGTGGGACTAAAACTGAGCCCTGTGGAACACCAAACTCCACTTGAGAACATGAGGAATGGTCACCATCTAAATCTACAAACTGATAACGATCAGTCAAATAGGATCTGAGCCACAAGAGGGCAGTTCCCTTAATTCCAACTACCTTTTCTAATCTGTGAAGGAGAATACTATGATCAATGGTGTCAAAAGCTGCACTGAGGTCCAGTAACACAAGTATAGTGACGCAACCCTGATCAGAGGCCCATAGGAGGTCGTTTACTACTTTAACAAGTGCTGTCTCTGTGCTGTGATGAGGCCTAAATCCTGACTGATACAGTTCATTTATGCTATTTCTGTGTAGATGTGAACATAGCTGCTGTGATACTACCTTTTCCAAAATCTTGGAGATAAACGGAAGGTTTGATATCGGCCTGTAATTAGAAAGCAGACAGGGGTCAAGGTCAGGTTTCTTGATTAGCGGTTTAATAACGGCTAATTTAAAGGATTTGGGGACGTACCCACTACTGAGTGAACAGTTAATTACTTTCAACAGGGGTTCTGTTATTGCTGGTACTATCTGCTTGAGAAAATGTGTCGGTATAGGATCTAATATACAGGTTGACGATTTTGAAGAAGAGATGAGTGAAATTAGTTCCCTCGCTTCAAGGGAGTAAAGTGTTCTAAGTTCTGATGTGATGTGGTTAGATCATCTGAATTATTTAAATTGTCTGGTTTCAAAGCCTGAATTTTTTGCCTAATATTTATGATTTTATTATTGAAAAAGTTCATGAAATCCTCACTACTGCATGATGATGTTGTGGAGATTTCTGCAGTGGTCTTGTTTTTAGTTAATTTAGCTACGGTATTAAATAAAAATCTCGGGTTGTTTTTGTTATTTTCTATTAGAGTGGAGAGATACGTTGATCTAGCATCACTGAGAGCTTTTTTATAGTTCAGGATGCTCTCCTTCCAAGCTATTTTGAATACTATCAATTTAGTTTGGCGCCATTTACGTTCAAATTTGCGAGCGGTTTGTTTTAAAGCATGTGTGTGGTCATTATACCAAGGAGCGAGTTTCTTATCTCTAATCATTTTCCTTTTAACTGGAGCGACATTATCTAAGCTATAACGAAGTGCTGACTCTAGATATTCATTCGCCTGTTCGAGTTCTGTGAAGTCAGATGGCGATCCAATCAAAGTAGATAATTCTGGAAGATTATTGATAAAACATAATTACATAATGTAACGTAACAAAAGTGCAATGTAGCGTAATATAATATAAAGTAACATAACATAGCTTTACATAGTGTAACAATGTATCACGCTAGCACTAGCACACTATTAAAATGCAAGCTAAGCAGTATGGACTAAAACGAGGTGCGTGTGTGTGTGTGTGTGTGTGTGTGTGTGTGTGTGTGTGTGTGTGTGTAGAGTTTTTAGTTTGATGAGCCTCGTCGCTAACCCATCCTCCAGAAAAACACGCACACAACACACACGCGCGCACCTAATGCTGACTGACTAGCACTTTAGGCACTTTTTATGAGCGCACATGATGAAGTAATGAATTCACTCTGACAGCCTAATCGTAATTAATTTAAAAGACTTATCGAAGTAGAAGAGGATTAATGTGAGTGCCAGGTGGCGACTGTGATCTGCCCTCTGCTCTCTCAGAGTCAGAATTTCCCTCTCTCTCTCTCTCTCTCTCTCTCTCTCTCTCTCTCTCTCCTAAAGGCAGGGGGAAAAATAATGAGCATGTCTGTAAACCAAATGAAAGAAAAGGAAAGTATAGACAGAGTTTTCCATGTGAAAGCCGCAGCGGGAGGAGGAGACGGAGGAGGAGGGGGAGGGATTAATAGCATGTGTGAGTTAGCCTCGAGCGGTCCTGGACTCCATAAGCTCTGCAGAAGAACCGGGCTCCGGTGTCATCGTCACGGCAGCAGCAGTGCAGTCCCATGTGCTCCAATGATCTATACACATCAGAAACCTCAGCTCTCACATACACACACACACACGCGCACACACACGCCCGACCTCCCAATAATGTATGTTTGAGTGAGTGCAGATGCTTTCTAACTGGCAGCAGGTGTCCGCTCTGAGTCACTTACCAGCAGAGATAATGAGGTCTGTAACAAACATTGTGTTTCAGATGCCAGCGCCGCTCTGCGCTCCTACACGCAGCCTTGTTTCTCCCACTAAATATGCCACACAACACGCTAATTAACGCCGTCCACCTCGTTAAAGTGTTGGTGTATCCCATTATCGATACATTTTGCAATTAAACCACAACAGCGCCGCTTAATTTTCGATTCTCTGCCGGTAATGTATCGTACACGTTTCGAATACGTTAATGCTTCTACAGGAATCATTTCTTCACATGGTTTTGCATACAGTAAACGTAACGTTTCTATAGTAACAGCTCAACGACAGGGGTTCGTATGGTGCACACTTTACATCAACAGATTAAAAAAACTTTTTAAATTAGCGCCCTCAAGTGGTGCAGCGGTAAAGTGCCCGCCCTGTCATCGGCCTATTGCGAGATCGCAAGTTCGAATCCCCAGTGATGCTGTAGCCTCCCGCAGCCTGGGGTCTAGAGAAAGCTGATTGGCTGAGCTCTCTCAGAGGGGTGGGATGGGAGTCACTTAGCGCTCTCACATCAATCTACAGCCACTCACGTGTGTGAGCGAGCAGCTCGGAAAAGATGTTGGAGGTGGGAGTGCCCTAATGACAGGGGGGGAATCGGACACGGCAAAATAAGGGAGAAAATCGTGGAAATCTCCAATGTCAGCGCTTTGTAACATTGAGTAAGGTTTCAAATCCAGTCTTCAGGACAGAAGAGTTAGCTATCGGAATTTTTTTTTACAATTATAAACAGAAAAAAAAAATTATGACGTAAGATTTTCTGGTAAACAAAAATTTGTCATATTTGGAAAAAAAAGTAGATGTGGGTTAAACAGAATGAAACACTTATGATGTGCTTGTTAAAGAAACATAATTAATTTCCCTGTGGTGACAGTAAACTCCACATCATCACGCTGCCATCTTGTTGATTATTTTTCTTTAACAGATCAACACAGAATTTGTTTATGCTAGGAGTTGATCGTCTGAGGTTGTACAGTAGTTATATAGGAATGCATGCTCTCATTGTTCACATTTACTCCTTTTGGAAGACGCCCATATCCAGAGGGATTTACATTTTCATCTCATACGTTATACATCTGAGCAGTTGTGGATTTTCTCAGTTCTTGCTCAACTTGCTGGTACTGGGGTTTTAGAACTTGGGACCTTTTGGACCGTAGGCCAACACCTTAATCACTGAGCTACCCATGATCCTCATTATTATAATAATGCAGTGTAGTATTTAGCCTTACAACAACTACAGTACAGAGCAAAAGTTTGGACACGCCTTCTCATTCAGCGAGTTTTCTTTATTGTTTTCTTTCTTGTGTTCTTTAGCCCAAACGCGTCTCTTCTGCTTGTTGTCTGTCCTTAGAAGGCATGAAGGCCTGATTCACACAGTCTCCTCTTAACAGTTGTTCTAGAGACGTGTCTGCTGCTAGAACTCTGTGTGGCATTGACCTGCTCTCTGATCTGAGCTGCTGTTAACCTGCGATTTCTGAGGCTGGTGACTCGGATGAACTTCTCCTCCGCAGCAGAGGCGACTCTCGGTCTTCCTTTCCTGGGCCGGTCCGCATGTCAGCCGGTTTCTTTGTAGCGCTTGATGCTTTTTGTGACTGCACTTGGGGACGTTTGAAAGTTTTCCCAATTTTTCGGACTGACTGACCTTCATTTCTTACAGTAATGATGGCCGCTCATTTTTCTTTACTTAGCTGCTTTTTTCTTGCCATAATACAAATTCAAACTCTTTGAATGAGAAGGTGTGTCCAAACTTTTGGTCTGTACTGTACACAAAAACTTGCTTCCGTTATCAGAAAGGATGATTGGCTCGGTCACTGTTCTCAGGTCCACCTCTCTCTTTTATCTAACTTTAGACTCTCACTCCAATGGCTTTCTTTATAATTGGTGCTTCCCATTGCTGTGTCCTCAAATACATTAACACACGTTACGGTAGCACTTCTGAGGACCTGGGGCAGAAACCTGGTAAACGGGGACCTGTGTCTTGTTTGTACAAATGCACAGTAGTTTTTTTTTGTAGATCATTGTCAGGTTTGTAAGTAGTAGACAAGTGAAAATACACAGGAATTTGGGGGTTAATTTGGGGATATTTATTTTTTACAGAATGGGCGTGGGCGTGGTCAACAGCAGAATTGACAATAAAGTACAGGAGGTTTTGTCTTTTTATAGATACCTCTTAAAGCAATATTCAGTTCATCCAGGACGCTCCTGAAACACAACAATCCTTAAGCTTATACTGGAAGTCGAAACTACTTGGTAATTGCTCCGTTTAGGCTACGACGTGGGACGAAACCCAGAATCCTCCACGTCGGTCTTTTGTAAGCAAAAACCCAGACAGCAGGCGTCATCAAGAGATTCATAAATCACAACGTGTAATTATGAAAGTTATTATATTTATTAGAGTTATTATATAGCTATTAACCTATTGGACAGACCACTTATTAATAACTCCGAAGGAAATATTCCTATAAACAATATCAACTTGGGACTAAGGGATTCTGTTGGCAGACATTTCAAGAATAAATGCTGCATAATTATGATAAATAGCCAACATGTTTTAATAATATTTAAACAGATGGATTGTGTTCATTTGTTCTGAGAGATCCATGACATTTATTTTGCAGTTAAAGGGATGTCTGGGTGCCAAAAGTTTAGGAACAGCCACGATGCACTATGTAGGGAATTTAAAACTGGAGGAACTACATTATCATTATGGGAATAAATTACCACATCACACACGTCAATATGTATGCCTGATACTAACATCGAAATATGAGGGGTGTTCAAGTCAAAGCGGGACTTTTGATTGTGCAGACAGTTCTGAGAGTAAAAACTCCCTTTATTTCTCTGTATAATCCACCGCTACACTAATGCATCCCAGGGTTTCACTAGCGCTTGGACACCAACAACGCCTTTTTGTCAAAATTGATCCAGAAATCACAACATTTGTACTGGTTCAAGCTTTTAGTAGTTTATGCTGTGAGAAAAAGTACATTGTCTTACTTTTTTTCGAATCTCTCTCTCTCTCTCTCGCGGTGTGTCTGCAGCCTCCTGATAACGGGCCGCCACCGTTGCCCAGTTCCTCTCTTCCTGAGGGCTACTACGAGGAAGCCGTGCCTCTGGGTCCTGGGAAAGCTCCAGAATACATCACCTCCCGTGAGAACACTCACAGAACTCTTAACACAAACACTTAACACATTTTTTTTTTTAATTTTCCGCATGCGTATAAACATTCATTTTTGATCATGAGTAAAATGAGGCGCGAGAGCAATCTATTATTGAGAATTGCAGCGCCATCTAATTTCTGTCTGTGGTGTATCCTCTGGTCTCAGAGTACGACTCAGATGCCATGAGCAGCTCGTACGAGTCGTACGACGAGGAAGAGGAGGACGGGAAGGGACAGAAGATGCGCCATCAGTGGCCCTCGGAGGAGGCGTCCATGGACTTAGTGAAGGACGCACGCATCTGCGCTTTCCTCCTGCGCAAGAAACGCTTCGGGCAGTGGACCAAATTGCTCTGCGTCATCAAGGACAATAAACTCCTCGTGAGCGTTAACACCGACGTATATAAAAAATATATATATATTTAATTAATAAATCACAAAACATCCCTAATTCTCCCTCTCTCTCGCTCTCTTCATGTATCTCAGTGCTATAAATCATCTAAAGATCATACTCCTCAGATGGAGCTCCTTTTGTCTGGCTGCAGCGTAACTCACATCCCCAAAGACAGCAAGAAGAAGAAGCACGAGTTGAAAATCCTCCACCAGGGGGCAGATGCTCTGGTGCTTGCAGTGCACAGCAAAGAGCAGGCCGAAGAGTGGCTCAAGGTAATAAATATATAAATAAATATATATATATATATATATATATATATATATATATATATATATATATATATATATAATAAAGAAAGAAAGGAAGGATGAAATACACTGCAGTAGCTGCAGAATCAGAAAAAAATACGTCTATTTCCATAAAATTGTTGCTCGAGCACCAAAACCTCGCTAACATTAGTTATACAAGTGATAAATTTAACCGTCATGTATGTATTTTTACTACAGGTCGTCCCCGACTTACGAACATTTGAGTTACGAATTTCTGCCGATTAATTTCCATAGGTGCGATTACGGTTCTTGGCCACATGTTGGCAGTGTTGGGAAAGGGTACAGATTTAGTCATGTGGATTTGTATGCTTTACATTGTATATTCGTGTCAACGGCGTATAAGAATCACTTTGTCGGACTTAAGAACATGATACCTGAACGGATGTCGTTCGTATGTCGGGGACAGATTCTGTATATAAATACAGCAATCTAAAATAGTTTCATTTAACTAGCGCCGTACAGTTTTAGCTTTTTTTTTGTTTTGTTTTTTTTGACATTTTTGGAAGACGACACTGTCATTACATTAATGATACTGAAAAGAAAAGTTGTACAAATGAAAGACTAAAGAAAACTAATCAATGAGAGGTTAGGTGTGATCCAGCAGAGTTGTAATTAATCCTAATCGTAAAGTGAATAATTTTCGCACAGAGTTAAAAAAAAGAAAATAAATTCATGCCACAATTTTCACACATTCTTGTGCAACATCTGCGAAACCAGATATAGCGCCCTTCATGATCAATAAGCAGAATGTGTCCTTCATCTGAAAGCGGTAACGCGGGCGTGTTTATTGATCCGTGGGTGTGAAAGCCCGCCTTGGCACCATCTGTGTTTAGGAAAACGGCAACCCCGAATACTTTGTGTACTGAAAGCAATAAACGTCAGAGTCTTATTAACAATCCCACATGAATCCATCCCACACCCTTCCCCCGTGTGTCGCCGCGCTATCGGCTTTCGTTTACACGCAGTTTGATTTTCATGTATCCAGTCATACACACATCAGCGAAGACCTGTATAGTGAATACACTCCTTACGAATGCGCGTGTGTGTGTGTGATGGATTGCTTTGATGGAGTGTAAATTTCCTTCTCCACCCCTTCTTTAGTATCGCTCTTCATTTCGTCTGCACTTTGCTAGAACATAAGCGCTTACATATGAGAGCCATCAGAAGGAGTGTTAGCCGTCCGGAGAGAGAAATGTTCTCAGCCTTGTGACGTAAGCGCCTCTCGCCATACAAACGGCACTTTATTAAAGCTCCGTCCAGTGATTATTAGCTAATCTCTCATTTATGGAAAACGTTACACTGCTTTATCAATCTTGCTTCCAGAACTAATCCGCGTAAATATTAAATATCTCCTATTTTGTGTTTTTTTTTTCCTCTTCTTTTTCTTTTCTTTCTCTTTTCTTTCAGTTTTATTCGTTCTTCAGCTCCTCTGATCCTCATCTTTGGCTTTCATCTTTTCTCTCTCTATTTCTGTTTTTGTTTTGTTTTTATCCCCTTCCCTGTCACCTGTCCCTCCTCTGGATGATGTGGTAAGACGTTGCTGTGTGTGTGTGTGTGTTTGAAATTTAAGGATCTGGCGCTTCAGTTATACAGGGTGGGCCATTTCTATGGATACACCTTAATAAAATGGGAACGGTTGGTGATATTAACGTCCTGTTCGTGGCACATTAGTATATGTGAGGGGGCAAACTGTTCAAGATGGGTGGTGACCATGGTGGCCATTTGGAAGTCGGCCATCTTGGATCCAACTTTTGTTTTTTCAATAGGAAGAGGGTCATGTGACACATCAAACTTATTGGGAATTTCACAAGAAAAACAACGGTGTGCTTGGTTTTAATGTAACTTTATTCCTTCATGAGTTATTTACAAGTTTCTGACCGCTTATAAAATGTGTTCAATGTGCTGCCCATTGTGATGGATTGTCAATGCAACCCTCTTCTCCCACTCTTCACACACTGATAGCAACACCGCAGGAGAAATGCCAGCACAGGCTTCCAGTATCCGTAGTTTTAGGTGCTGCACATCTCGTATCTTCACACCATAGACAATTGCCTTCAGATGACCCCAAAAGATAAAAGTCTAAGGGGGTCAGATCGGGAGACCTTGGGGGCCATTCAACTGGCCCACGACGACCAATCCACTTTTCAGGAAACTGTTCATCTAGGAATGCTCGGACCCGACACCCATAATGTGGTGGTGCACCATCTTGCTGGAAAAACACATATTTCAAATATCCAGTGGCCTTGAGGTTTCCACTGATGAAGAATGGCCCCACTATCTTTGTACCCCATATACCACACCATACCATAACTTTTTTTGTTCCAACAGTCTTGGATGAATCTATCCAATGTGGGTTAGTGTCAGATCAATAGCAGTGGTTTTGTTTGTTAACTTCACCATTCACATAAAAGTTTGCCTCATCACTGAACAAAATCTTCTGCGTGAACTGAGGGTCCTGTTCCAATTTTTGTTTTGCCCAATCTGCAAATTGTGTGCGCCGATCTGGGTCATCCTCGTTGAGATGCTGCAGTAGCTAGAGTTCGTAAGGGTGCCATTTGTGAGTAGCTAATATCCGCCGAAGGAATGTTCGACTAATGCCACTCTCCAGTGACATGCGGCGAGTGCTACGCTGTGGGCTCTTGCTGAATGAAGCTAGGACAGCCACTGATGTTTGTTCATTCGTGACAGTTTTCATGCGTCCGCATTTTGGCAAATCCAACACTGAACCAGTTTCACGAAACTTAGCAAGTAGTTTGCTAACTGTAGCATGGGAGATGGTTGGTCTCGTAGGGTGTCTTGCATTGAAATCTGCTGCAATGACCCGGTTACGTTAAAACCAAGCACACTATTGTTTTTCTTGTGAAATTCCCAATAGGTTTGATGTGTCACATGACCCTCTTCCTATTTAAAAAAACAAAAGTTGGATCCAAGATGGCCGACTCCCAAATGGCCACCATGGTCACCTCCCATCTTGAAAAGTTTGCCCCCTCACATATACTAATGTGCCACGAACAGGACGTTAATATCACCAACCGTTCCCATTTTATTAAGGTGTATCCATAGAAATGGCCCATCCTGTACAGTAAAGACATGCCCGATGCAGAGCTGTGTGGACGTCTGCTCCTGCTTTGGTTTGCCTGGCTGTTTAACATTTCTGTGTGTCTTTTTATTATTTTTTCAAGATTTCAACGTATTTTAGTATTCGTTGGACAGTCATTTGGTCACAGTGCGGAAGGTGGTGTCAGGGATGTTCATATCAGCTAGGAGACATCTCTTATCTCCTCAGAAGGGGACAATCAGGACAAGAGGACGTCACTAACGATCTGAATGATTCTTAAAAATTGTGTCAGTGCAGTGAGAACTCGAACAACTTGGCAGGAACGCAGCAGAAACCGTAGTTTCGCGGTAGAAGCACGTAGTATTGTCTTCCTTTACGTGGAGTTCGGACACATAGGGGGAAAAAACCCCGTTTAGGACGCGGTCGAAGCAAGAATAACTTAATAAAGACGTCGTAACAACGGCAATGACCAGATAATGGTGTAACTAACACGTCTTAATGACTTCACTGACGTACTACAAGCATGGCTCAGACTGGAAGGACTGGATGGCGTCCTGACAGAGCTGTCATTGCCACGTCGATGGAGTTCTCACAGCGCCCTCTTCAGGCTCTTGTAGGTCCATGCCACACTGTAGAAGACCATTCAGCATTAAGTACACATTTCGTTCTGCTGGTGCTACGTTTATCAGCGAGCCTGTCACTTCCAAAGAGTTTTGTAAAATAAATACCTTGCACCATGACTTCCTGATGAAAAGCAAAGCACATGTCGCGGTATTTATAGCAACCCGCCGAACACAATGACAACGTAGTGAGCGTGTGATACGTGCCCGGTATGAGCGCGGCGCTATCGGATAATACCTCCGTTCAGTCTCATCATTGAGAACCTGACAAGGAATGTGACTAGGACGTACTGTAGGATGAACTTGGTGAATGCACGTTTTTCCATTTTGACGCCGTTCCTGCTGCGTTCCTTGATATTTTTGGGAACTTCCTGGTCTTCTTCAGACGTGATAGGGCACTTAGGGGTATAGGAGGGAATTGGAGGGAATACTATAGCTTTAGCTAGCTTACTTCTCTTGAAAGAGGATTGCTGGTTGTTGGAACTTCATGGTCCTGAAATGCGACGTCCAAAAATCTACATTATTATGTATTTTACTGTATCTGGATAAAAAAGTGTGTAATGATTGTAATGATTTCATCTATTAATTACAGTTTGTAAACTGGTTTACAGAAGTAATACACAATCAATCAAAGTGTAGATGATTTGTTACCGGGGATTGTTTACAGGCGAATGGCTGAGTTTAATTAGTCTTGTGGGCGGAACTGTTTTAATTTTATCACATAAAAAATAAAAATGTTGATTAACATCACAACCAGGATTTATGATACGTCCAACTTAACTTGAAAGTCAGACATCATATTCAGAATTACATCATATTCAGCATCTGTGCATTAAAGTGAAAAAGAGGGAGGGGGAAAAAAAATTCAGACACTTCTATAGCCATCTCTCTCGCTTTTGTTAGTAACAGTCTGGCCAGCTAGAGTCTATATATAGTGCTATGGATTTAAGAAGTGAATACGTGCGTACTTCTGGAATCTGGATCGAGGAACCCGTCCTGAGGTGATTGTAATCCTGGATTGGATTCTGGCTCGAGGTGATATCATGCCTACGTGTGGATTTATATCCGAATGTGTCATTCATGCAGTATGCAGGGAGAGCACTGGTGCATGGAACAGCTCTCTGAGTGCATGGCATGTCACCGCTGTGTGCTGCATGATGGAATGTGGAAGCGTTTGGATAACTGGGAATAAGTCTTTAAATGGTGATTTGGTGATTGCTGCTCAGTTTCTGCTAACGTCTTAGTTTGTACCCTGAAAGTAAAGTAGTAAAAGATAAACTATTATTAAAGTTTGCATCTTAAAATGGCTCAAAAATGTGTTATTGAACCGTCTCAGAATTCATTTACTTAAAAGAATTTGAAATTCATTATTTGCACAAAAACCTTGGACAATTCATCATTGATGATCATTGAACCTTCGTATTTATGACTAGATGTGCTGGCCACTTCATCACGTGGAATTAAATTGCACACTCGTAAGCCCGTTTGAAAAAAACGTAAAGTTGATTTTTGGAATGAACTAAAAAAAATGTCATTAAAGTGCACGGAATGTGAGATCACGTTTATTAAGTAGATTTGAGTTGCACACTCATAAGCGCGTATTTAAAAATGTACAGCGCCATCTGTTGAAATTTGAGATGAAATAATGAGTTTTTAAAGGTTGATTTTTTTATGATATAAGGGTAAACTTTTCTAAGCATATCTTCTCTTCCCATGGGCCGACTGCGATGAAACGAAGCCTATTTGTTAACTCAAGCTTGGCCAAATACACCTGTGAAAACGTCCCATTAAAATTCATTCAGTACTCTTTACGTGAAGTGTGCACAAACAAACAGACATTTTTTCCCCCTTAAATATATTTAAAGTACAGAATTGCCAACTTTACAATTTTATTATACAGTATGTATAGATTTAATGTATAGATTGAAACGTATTGTTAAGTAGTGTTTATTATTAAAACACAGAAGTTCATCATCTAAAAAAATCCTAAAGCTATTAAGAAGTCTCAGTAATTTATTTTATTTTTTTAAATCTTTTATTTAGAAAAAAAACATGTTACTAAAAAAAAAAAAAATTAAACATTTATTATTAACGAAAGCTGTCTTAATTTATTTAAAAAAAAAAAACACTTTGAGTCAATACTTTAGTATGAAGTCATTAACTTTGTCAATAAATCCAAACTGTTCCATCATACCGTATGGAACAAGCATACACAGTATTTACACACAGTAGCTACAGTAACAACTCTGAATGTTCATTGCCCCTCAGTATGATCCTGAAGAACATGTGTGTGTGTATGTTCCAGCTCCCTGAGTATGTTTTGTTGTCTGTATAAGGTGATGAGAGAGGTGTGTGCTAATGGAGCAGTGGACTCTGACGGAGCTATGTCTGGATCATCTGTTAACAAAGCCGAGTTGGAAAAGGTGACGTTGGAAGGAATGCAAAATTTATGTCTTTAGAGATTTGTATTAAACATACTTTTGTATGATTGTTGATCCCTCTATTTTACACAATATACAGTATATTTGATGGTAATATACATGTTATACAGTACATGTGCATTTGTCATGGGCTCCTTAAAACAATTATAAATAATCCAAAGAATATCAAATAAATTAAATAAATATTGATTTTAAATAAATTCCTTGCAGTCCTGCCAACTTTATTACAATCTTAAGTTGGTAGCATGTTTTGTAGTATGTGGTAAAGCTGTTTTTGCATGCTATGCTGCAGGTTTTGTAGTATGTTTACAACTTTATGACACGCAACAAAAAAAGCCAAATATACAGCATACTGCAAAATGTAACCTCAGAATATTACCAACAGACACTTTGGTACTGGTTATTGCTATAAATACACTCATTTCAGTAACAAGTCATAAATGCATTTTAATCGTTGCTGTAATCTGTTTCATAATACATTAGACCAAGGTTCAAATATATAAAAATTTCTAAAGGAAATAAGTAATACTATAAATTAAATTAAATTAAATATTTCTAAATGTTGTATCAGCAATCTTAAAATGTTGTATCAGCATTTGTTCTTTAATTTGTTACTCATATTACCTTGTTTTTTTAACACAGTTGAAAGGCACTGTCTAGGAATTTATGTATGTTTTTTTTTTTCTTTCTTTCTTTTTCTTTCTTTTTTTATAATTGATTATTGTTTGACTCTTGTAGAAGTTGTCCTGTGACAGACCGAGTTCTGATGGAGAGCCCAGTCATGAAAATGGACTCTCAGATGGAAAAGACTCAGGTAAATCACTTGACAAATAATGTATATATTGAGAATAAATATTGGGATTATGAAAACGATCATGGTTGTGCTATGTCAGTAAGTATGAAATATTTGATTATAGGAATATTTTTAATTGTTATATCTAATTTCACACATTGTTATAATTATTAATCAAAATGCACACTACACATCTTTTAAAGCGTACTACACAACTTTACAACAAGCTCCAACAAGCTCCATAACTCTTTGACTGTCTCTTACAGCTAATTGCTATAAATACAATAGTTTGCTACGAAACTGGTACAACACATTGCTAAATAGTATCAACTATTTACTGCTTACTACATAATAATAATAAAACAAACATTAGAACATTCTACATAATTACAACTTTTAAACATACTACAAATTCTTACCTGCAGAACATTACAACTTTACAGCAATACTACATCTTTATAACATACAACAAAAAACTTTAAAATAAAATACTAAAAAGTATTTTAAATCATATTTTCAACATATTTAAAAATATAAAAATTTACAATATACTACAAAATCTTATACTACACAAATTAACAACATGCTACAAAGTTTAACAAAATACTATAAATCACTCCAGAATGTGGCATTTTTAAATGCTACAACTTTACTACAAGCTTACTTTATAACATTCTACAATATCTCATACAGTACTAGAAAAAAACTATACAACTTATTACAAAACTTTACAACATACTGTACAAACACACTATTTGAACATCCCATAAAAACCTAAAACCTGATAGAAAATCTTAAGTACCACTTGACAACATACAAAATTCCAAAATGGTATAACTTTTCAACATTATACAAAACTGTTTATACAAACACAAAGTGTAGTAAAGAGAAAAATAAGTCCTCACATAAATATATTTAAACAAATACTGAAAATTAGGATTATGTATTAATTAACTACAGAAAAAAAATTACGTCATTGGAACATTACTTTTAAAGATAGACAAAGTGTGTGTGTGTGTGTGTGTGTGTGTGTGTGGGGGCGGGGTTGGGTAGCTGGGTAGCTGGGTGGGAGTTCAAGTGACATCATTAGAAAAAAACAGTGTAGAAAATATTCACATGAACAGCCAAAAATAAGATTCCACCATTAACTATCAGACTAAAAAAAAGCATCCTGTCTGAAAAAAGAAAAATACAAAAACTGAGGAACGTAAATAGAGAATGAAGAATTGTTGGGGAAATCAGATGCACATTTCTGTCAGCAAGTTCACATTAAAACTTGGAATTTTCAGATGCACTTATCCAGAGCAAACATCTCATGTGACCATTAATCTGTGCTGCACTTTGCATTCCTAAACACTGTGAATGCCAAATCAAATTGCAGTAACTCTACATATATGGCAACACAAGCTGAACTGAATTGCTTGAAAGACAACGTCTGATGCCAAGTATGCAGCCAAATTGCAACTAGGTAGAACTGTCATCTGCATGTCTACAATAAATTATAAAAAAAACTTTACATACGCTACACCAGTTTATTATCAGCTGATAATCTGCTGTTTTTAGACTCAATATAATGCACTACAAAACTTTACAACTTATTACCAATTTTACATGCCTCAAAACATTAAAACTTTACCACATACTGCAAAACATCATAAACAACTTCACTATATGCTGCAAACATCACTACTCTACAACATGAAACAAAATATTCCAACTTTACAATGTACTGCTTAACTACATTACAACTTTACAGCATATTGCGAAATCTTATGTTCCAAAACATTACAACTTAACGACATGCTTTAAATCATTACCACTAAAAAACATGCTACATGACATTACAACTTTACAACCTACTGCAAAATTTCACGTGTCAAAAATGTACAACTTTACAGCATACAGTATGCAAAATCATGTTACAAAACATTACACCTTAATGCTCTAAAACATTATCACTATAAACCATGCTACGAAACATTGCAACTTAACAAACTACTGCAAAATTTCACATTTTAAAACATTACAACTTTATAACATACTGAAAAAGTCCTTTATTCCAAAACATTACAACTTTACAACCTACTGCAAAATTTGACATGCCCCAAAACATTACAACTGCATACAACATGCTGCAAAACCTACATAATAGAAGACATTATCTTTACTAGACATTATTATTTACTAAATACAACACAACATTGCATGTTTACAACATAGTAGAACATTATACAACATGTTACAAACCATACAAAAATAAACATGTTAGTAACTAGTATAGTGTAATATACTGTACAGCCAAGAGTCAAGCAAATGCCTCTAAATTCTGTTTGTCATAAATTTTGATGAACTCCATATTCATTGGACATTGTGCAATGCCAAAGACACAACCACTCTTTAAATAAGATAACTGGATTCTTTTTATCAAGTCTTCACTCAGACGGGGATTAAACCACAGTCTGCATCAGGCCTGTGGAATTTCAGCCTGTGAAGTTTGAGGATGGATGATCTAATGGTTATGAATTCCAGTGCAGTTAGATTTGCGCAGCTAGCATGATTTGTGTGATTGAAGATTTTCTTGTCTTGTAGCCACAAACCAATATTAATGCAGTATTCTTTTTTAAAGCAAATACAGATGTACAGATAAGATCAAAAACAATCCAGGAAACGTATGTTGTTGTTGTTTTTTTAACCTCTTTCTCAGATGTAGGTACAGTTTTAAAATCTTTCCAAGATTTTTACATACAGTAGCAACCCTCTAGGACCTGGAGTTACATGTACATTTTAACACCTAACTACAACCTGGTAGTCATTTTAACCAGCGGAATCTTAACCTCTGCATCTAGCTTTATCTAATCTCACGTCTGTAAATGCAACAACTGCTCCAGATGTGCCTACAGTATGTCATACCTGCGCACTGCTGCCACCACCTTCAACGGAGAAAAAGAAGACGGACAAGAAGGAGGAATAAAGAAACGGCTCGCCGCATTGATTCATTCAATTAACTGCATTCTTTCCAGCTTGTGCAACTGCTCAGACTACGTGGAATCAAATTAGTCTGATCGCTGAATTTTTTTACTCGTGTTAAAACAGACAGGAATGCAGCAGAAATCCTATAAAAAAAAAGAGGCTGAATTGCTTTTGCATCTGTGTCTCTGGTTTCTGCCCTCAAGCCTGGCTCTGCTGCAGCGGGATCAGCGCATACATGAACTTAGTTTAAATTAGAGATGTCGCCAGGACAGATGTAATCTTCTGTCAAAAGTCTCGAAGGTTTCTGTGTCCCAGCCTCCTCCTTCTCCTCCTTCTCCTCTTTCTTCTTCTTCTTTTTCAGTTTTTACATTTTTATATATTTATGCCCTCTCCAACTATCTTTTCTTCATTTTTTTTTTTTATTCAAAAAAGGACATGCTTTCTTTCGATCAGTGTGTATTCATGTTAAATCTTGGATTCTGATCGGTCAGACGTTTTGATGCGATAACTTGTATTTCTGCTGCATCATACTAACCTTTTAAAACTTAAAGGATCTGAACCAACATCCAGATTTCTGTAATGCTGCTTTTTAATTTGATTAAAAGTGCTAACTGGAAATTCACTGTGAGTTAACATATTCTTAGCACTTTTTTTTTATGAATTAAAAATATATAGTTATAATATAGTATGTTCTATCATTTGTCTCAGTTTCATCATCACTAAGGAGTGTAGAAGTGTTGTACTATGGGTTAGTGCAGAAGAAGACGTGCACTTCAGGAGCACTAATGCAAACCTATACGTTTTCGCTGCAGCTAAAGGAAAGAAGAACTCAAAGAATGAGCAGAAAGGCACAGTGGGGAAGGTGGCAGGGAAGAAAATCACAAAGATCATCAGCCTGGGGAAGAAGAAACCATCCACGGATGAACAGACCTCATCAGCGGAGGAAGACGTCCCGACCAGCGGTAAGACCAGAGGACGAGGTTAGAGAGAAGTCAGTGATGATGGTGATGGTGATGATGATGATGATGAGAGGTTAGACAGCAGAGTACAGTAAGAGGAACAGGATAAAGTTTAAGGTTTAAGAGGCAGATCTGAAGATCTTCACCTTTCTCAGTTGGCTGGTTATTGTTATATGATAGTGGAAAGAGAGAAAATTGGAAAGAAAGAAAGAAAGAAAGAAATTTGTGTTTCAGTCCGGCTATGTTGACTTTTTGTTTGTTTGCTTGGTTTGTTGGTTTCTGTTTGTCTGAGAAACTGTAAAAAGTTAATATCAGTTATAAAAAACATTGTTGTGGAGGAATTAATAATAAACTGAAAACAGGAAAGTGACACGCTTCCCGACTTCACTAAAGAACAGAGGAAATCCTCCTAATATTAATTCTGTTTATTAAAAGAATAACAATTTTCAGTGGCTAATAAATTACTTAAATGATTTATTTTCATCCTAATCAACATGTGTGGAAGAATTGCTAGCTTTAGAATAAAGTAACTCAAATTAAACCAGATTTAGACCCTTGATGTGTATTTATTTCGGCCTCCTCAGGTTATCTGAACGTGCTGTCCAACAACCGCTGGAGAGAGAGGTGGTGCCGGCTGAAGGATAACCAGCTGTTGCTGCATAAGGACCGGGAGGATCTGAAGACGCACATGGCCTCGCTGCCCCTGCGTGGATGTGAGGTCATCCCCGGGCTCGACTCCAAACACCCGTTCGCTTTTAGGCTGCTGAGGAACGGACAGGAAGTGGCTGTGCTGGAAGTGAGCGCTCTGTTATTTCTGTTACTCACTCTGCTGATGAGGTATAAGTTCTGAACTTAATGTGTGTGTGTGTGTGTGTGTGTGTGTGTGTGTGTGTGTGTGTGTGTGTGTGTGTGTGTGTCTCAGGCCTCGTCCTCTGAGAGTATGGGTCGCTGGTTGGGAGTGTTACTGGCAGAGACGGGCTCTACGACAGACCCGGCCACTCTGCACTACGATTACATAGATGTGGAGACGACCGCAAACGTCATTCAGCTGGCCAAGCAGTCTTTCTGGTGAGGAGCAGAAATACAGCTCTGTATTTAACAATACAGCTGGTTGTATTTATATATAAGAGTATATCAGGATACCTATGCATCTAATATAGACGTACAATTTAAGAGGTACATTTTTTTTAAGCAATTTCCCTCTGGGATTAATAAAGTTCTTTGAATCTTGAATCTTTTTGACTCAAAAAAAAAAAAAAAAGAAACCAAAGGGGTACAAACTTTTGCACTCAGGGTTTTATGGATCTCTTAGAGCAGCCATTTTTAAATTTAAGAATTTATTAACCATAATTCTGAGCAACACACAAGACGTAATTGAATGGGCTTATTTATTTGTTTGTTTTTGTTTGTTTGTTTGAAGTCTGATTACCCTTTTTAATGTAAATATGCAGTCATAAATATTTATGGTAATGTTTTTTTTTACCTATTTAAAACTTTGAAAACTGAATTTAAACTCATCTTCATTTATTAATTTTTAATGTACCCTTTGTGGCCCACCTGCAGTACCTTCATCAGCCACAAGGTCTTATACACTGTCATAGTTTTCATTATAACACTATTGATTTATTTGTATTTTTTTGCATTTTGAGATAATAAATGAGTCAGATATATTTTATCTAAATGAAAAAGGGTGAATGTTTGATCGTTATGGTTTGTTCCCAGTTTCACCAGTAAGCGTGCCATTTCTCCCAACCCATACCTGGATAACCCAGTGAACGGTTACGCCCGACCCTCAGGTGTGGCTCTGCACTATGATGACGTTCCCTGCATTAACGGATCGGTATGGTTCCACACACATGTACGTCTGTTTGTATTCTCCCTTCCTTCCTTATACACACACACACACACACACACACACACACACACATGGTTGTCTGCTATCTGCTATTGTCTTTAGTCTGCTATTTATTTCTCCCCTCTTCTACTTTCTCTGTCCTCTATCCTCTCGTTCTCTCTCTTTTTGTTTTTTCTCACTCCTGTCTCTTTTTCTCATCTCACTTTCTTTTCTCTTCCCTCAATTTATCTCTTGTCTTTCCCTTTCCTTATCTCGCCTCCTCTTTATTTTATTCACTTCACTTTTCTTTGTCTCTCATTTCTCCTCCTTTTCTCTCTGCTCCTCTTCTTGCTTCCTGCCTCTCAGAGGGACCCACTGCACGGTTCTCCTGAGACTCTCTATGAGAACGCTGAGCTCTATGAGGAAATGCCATCTCCAAAACTGGAGACTCGCTCCTCGTCCAAACGGAGCTGGCCACCCACTTCCTCTGGCCATTACAAAACTCCCACCTCTTCTTCCTCAGCTTCCTCTTCCTCCGCTGCTAATGCTTCCTCTCAGGTGACTAACACATCGATGCCCTGCTTTATATAACGCTGTCTAACTTTTCTCTTCTTCTGAGGTGTAGGATTACAGGACCAAATTAAATTCTTATAAAAACAATGCTGTGTCCGAATGTTAGCGAAGGGCTGGGGAAGATAGAGTTCAGGATTTAGTAGGTTTGTGAGGGGCGCTCTCAATGCTTGGTGTGTCTGTGAGTGTTACACTGCTCTGTGCATCCTGAACAACAGGGTTTAACGATGCTGAGTAGAGCTGAAGTTAATGCTGGCTCAAGCCTTGTTTTCCCAGGATATAGTAACAATTAATTTATCTATTCATTCCTTATTTTTAAGCACTTTGTACTGGGTCTGTCCTGGAGTTTATATTTGAGTCGATCCAAAAGTATATCTCAAAGTCTCTTCCAGAACTTATGTCTCTGACTCTGTCATGCAGCCTCTTTTAGAGTCTAACCTCGAGTCTGTCCTGGAATTTGACTAAATCTATCCCGGATTTCTATCCCAAAGTCTATCCCAGAACCTATCCAGGAATCTTATCATTGAGGTCATCTGCGGTCTCTCCAAGATTCTCTCCTGGAGTCTATACAGGATCCTACGCAGGAATGTATCCCGGAGTCCATCCTTAACTTATCCCAGAGTCTGTCCTGGAGCCTGTCCCAGAATCTGAGGGAGTCTATCCCTTAGTCTATGCCGGAAATTATTCTGGAGGCTATCCAAAAGTTTATCCCAGATTCTGTTCAGGAATCTATTTCGGAGTCTACCCCAGAGTCTATCCTGGAGTGTATCCTGGAGTCTATCCCAGTGTCTCTTCCAGAATCTATCCCGGCGTCTATCCTAGAGTCTACCCCGGAGTCTACCCCAGAATCCATCCCAGAGACTACCCCAGCATCTACCCCAGAGTCTATCCCAGAGACTACCCCAGCATCTACCCCAGAGTCTATCCCAGAGTCTACCCCAGAATCTATCCTAGAGGCTACCCCATAGTCTATGCCATAGTCTACCCCAGAGCCTACCCCAGAATCCATCCCAGAGACTACCCCAGAGTCTATCCCAGAGTCTACCCAGAATCTATCCCAGAGTCTACCCCATAGTCTACCCCAGAGTCTACCCCAGAATCCATCCCAGAGACTACCCCAGCATCTACCCCAGAGTCAATCCCAGAGTCTACCCCAGAATCTATCCCAGAGTCTACCCCATAGTCTATGCCATAGTCTACCCCAGAGCCTACCCCAGAATCCATCCCAGAGTCTACCCCAGAGTCTATCCCAGAGTCTACCCCAGCATCTACCCCAGCATCTACCCCAGAATCCATCCCAGAGTCTACCCCAGAGTCTATCCCAGAGTCTATCCCAGAGTCTACCCCAGAATCCATCCCAGAGTCTACCCCAGCATCTACCCCAGAATCCATCCCAGAGTCTACCCCAGAGTCTATCCCAGAGTCTACCCCAGAATCTACCCCAGAGTCTATCCCAGAGTCTACCCCAGCATCTACCCCAGCATCTACCCCAGAATCCATCCCAGAGTCTACCCCAGAGTCTACCCCAGAGTCTATCCCAGAGTCTACCCCAGAGTCTACCCCAGAGTCTATCCCAGAGTCTACCCCAGCATCTACCCCAGAATCCATCCCAGAATCCATCCCAGAGTCTACCCCAGAGTCTACCCCAGAGTCTATCCCAGAGTCTACCCCAGAATCTATCCCAGAGTCTACCCCAGAGTCTTTCCCAGAGTCTACCCCAGCATCTACCCCAGAATCCATCCCAGAATCCATCCCAGAATCTATCCCAGAGTCTACCCCATAGTCTATGCCATAGTCTACCCCAGAGCCTACCCCAGAATCCATCCCAGTGTCTACCCCAGAGTCTATCCCATAGTCTACCCCAGCATCTACCCCAGCATCTACCCCAGAATCCATCCCAGAATCTATCCCAGAGTCTACCCCATAGTCTATCCCAGAGTCTATCCCAGAGTCTACCCCAGAATCCATCCCAGAGACTACCCCAGCATCTACCCCAGCATCTACCCCAGCATCTACCCCAGAGTCTACCCCATAGTCTATGCCATAGTTTACCCCAGAGCCTACCCCAGAATCCATCCCAGAGTCTACCCTTGAGTCTATCCCATAGTCTACCCCAGCATCTACCCCAGAATCCATCCCAGAATCCATCCCAGAATCCATCCCAGAATCTATCCCAGAGTCTACCCCATAGTCTACCCCAGAGTCTATCCCAGAGTCTACCCCAGAATCCATCCCAGAGACTACCCCAGCATCTACCCCAGCATCTACCCCAGAGTCTACCCCATAGTCTATGCCATAGTCTACCCCAGAGCCTACCCCACAATCCATCCCAGAGACTACCCCAGAATATGTATTACAGTATACTGACTGTAATGATTGGCTTGAGCCGCAGACTTTTGCATTTTGTCTTTATATATCTCTTGTAACGTAGACTTCTTTTCTGGCTTTTAATATTGCTTACAGAATTACTTCTTTTATTGTTTTTATTGATTTATTGCGGTCATTACTGGAAGTACAAGTTCTGAGGGGAAAAACAGTTTTTTGAATGATCACTTAGTGTGTGTGTGTATGTGTGTGTGTGTGTGTGTGTGTGTTCAACTTGTCAATCAGATAAAGGGAAAGAAGGCCACGACCGTCAATGGTTTAGCTGGCAAACAGAAGCTGGACAAGAACCAACCCCAAAAGTCCAACGGAACCAACGGCTCTGTGCCAGTGAAACGCAACAATTCAAGTAAGAGGACAATATCGGATACGCTTCTAATGCCTACCCTGAGCAGACTTCATGTCTGGGTGCATGACCCCATTTATTCAACCAACGGGTTCTTTCAAAGAAAGCCTGAGTGGAAAAATGATAATTGCAGTTGCGGGTTAATGTTGTGAGCACTAACGCTGTTTAGTAAACTCAGTCACCCCGAATTCACCACCAGAGACGGGCACCGAGCCATACGGCTCCAGACCCGCATCCACACAAACACTCACAACTGCTAACGGTTCACTCAGGGGCGGCGTTTAGGAAGATCGTAAAAATACTCTGTCTGACTCTCTACAGTATAAAGCTTCTGCGAAGCAGATTGAATTAACGAACTTCTTAAGCCTTTTCAAAAGAATATATATCCTAAAAAAGGAGACGCTTTAAGCTTTTTAATAATGCTTGAAATGTTCTACACTTTAATTTATCGTAGTTGTACAGTATATTTCAAATGAAAATGTAATTCACAGTTGTGGGTATTTAAAGTTCAGTGCAATAATACTGACCATACTGAACTGTTGTTTATTAATTATTTTCAACTTCACAAATTCAGGTCGAGAAAATTCATGTGTAGTTCAATTTAATGGGTTTAATCTAATCATACCATTATTTACCATCATTTCTTCTTTTTCAGCTTAGATATTTCTACTTGAGTGGAAATTCTGCTCTAAATTTTAGTAGAGTTTGTTAATAGATTTAACTTTCACTGCACACTCTACTGTACACTTTGAGACATGCAGGTCAAATTCACCATTGGTAAGTTTCTTCGTCTGTGTTATTTGAAAAGAAAATGAGTCGCCCTTCTGTTTTTCAGAAATTCGATTCTGATTATAGCTAAGGCAAATCTAGACATGGAGAAACAGAAAAAAATCATGCATGGGGAATCTTACAAAAACAAGAGAAGAGATGAAACACGAACGTTTAGATACCCGCGTAATCAGATGGGGAAATGAACTGAAACAACCGATTCCAATAATGACATGTGAGGAAAACAAGCAATAATCAGAAAGGGGAGGAGTCAGGACAAGAAGCAGCCTGTGCTATCTTGGTGTGAGGAGCATACTCTTGCACGCCTGTCAATCACCAATTAGGGCCATCTGTGTGTGAGCTCCTGGATGTGGTAGCGGGCGGATCGCGCTTTCCTCTGTGTCTCAGGATTAACAAGGCAAGCACGTGATAGTCTTCACTCTCTCTATCTGGTAGTGTTTTAATCTAAGGAAATGAATTTGTAATGGATTGTACTTTGAATTCCTATTCTATGTATCGTATACAGTAGCATTCGATTTAAATCTTTCCATAAAATCTCAAGCTACACTTAATAATTCACCCCACATTCACTTCTTCTCCGTAAAATTCCGAAGGCGTACTGTTTTGGAAAACAAAACCCGAAAGGCTCGTAAGGTCTTATTCCGATTTCTGATTCCTCCGCAGGTGTGGATCAGTATAAATACGGGAAGAACAGAGTGGAAGCAGACGCCAAGAGGCTCCAGGCGAAAGAGGACGAGCTGATGAAAAGAAAGCAGGAGATTCGGCACCGTCTCACTCAGCTGAAGAAAGACAGGAGAGACCTGCGCACGGCCATCGAGAACACCAACGGTGAGGAGACGACCGACCGGTTTGTCAAAGTTCCTGCCATGATTTCTGTGCAGGGACAAAAGGTTTTTCTGTTTGAAAATTTTGCTGTAAATCAGAATTGTACAATGATAAAAAAAATTTTTAAAAAGTAAAATAAAAGAAACAACAATCAGAGAAGATCCATCAGTCATCTCAATGACGTGTCAGTCAGATGGGCTTTAGAATGTCCGATATTGCAAACGAGGTGATCCAAAATTTTCTCAAAGAGTATTAAAACGTTGTGTGTTTATAGAGGCAGTTCTAAATGATGAATCTGCAAATCATTACAGAGCTTTTAGCACTTTTATATTCAGAAATAAAATGACAAATTAAACTGATAGGATGAAAAAACATGGGGATTTTGGGCTACTGCTGGTACACGAGCGCCACCTAGAGGTACTAAGAGTGTCGGTTTTACATTTCTCACAGACGTGTCCTCTCGGCAGAATCGAGTGTTTGATCAGCATTAAAAATATGGTGTAGTTTGTTGGGAATTTAAATGAAATCTGGTTTATGTGTGTGTGTGTGTGTGTGTGTGTGTGTGTGTGTGTGTGTGTGTGTGTGTGTAGGTAAGCGCTCTCAGGCCTCACTGACGGAGCGGCTGAAGAAAGTGGAGGATGAGTGTAGGGTGAAAGAGGAAGAGCGAGTGAACCTGGAGCTGGAGCTGACGGAGGTGAAGGAGAGTCTGAAGAAAGCTCTGAGTGGAGGCGTCACACTGGGACTCACCATCGAACCCAAAACCAGCAGCTCCAGTCCACAGGTGTGTACTGGTTATGAACATCTTATAACACTGTACAGAGGTACAAAGGTACAAACACTCTGGATTGCAGGATTTCAGCTGTAAGTATGTGCGTATATGTTTCATTTACATGTGTGTGTGTGTGTGTGTGTGTGTGTGTGTGTGTGTGTGTGTGTGCAGTCTCCAGTGTCTGTCAGACGCACAGTGGACAACTCTCCCATCTCCAGCTGTGACACCAGCGACACAGAGACCTGCTCCCTGCCAGTCAACAGCGCAACCTTACTGCGACGCCAAGTACCGCAGAAAAACCCTCCTGTACGGGGCCATGTGCTCAGGAAGGCCAAGGTCAGCTCTCTCTCTCTCACACACACACACACCTCTTTACCAAATATCATAGAGTGTAAGACACAAGAAATGACTCAAACATCTAGACCTTTGTCCTCATCATTAAAATCCAAGCATGAGGGACGCCTGACAGTCAGCTGTGTGCCACTTTAACTGGTCTTTAAAGGAAGAAAGAAAGAAAGAAAGAAAGCAAGATAGATAGATAGATAGATAGATAGATAGATAGATAGATAGATAGATGAAATGCAAAAATAAGAAGACATGTTGACTGTTTTTATTTAACAAAAAAGTGAAAGTAAATTAAGCCATTAAATGTCTTTTTTTTTATTTTATTTGAATGTTTATAATCATTACCATCAAAACAGCTGCTTCTCTTTATTTCTAAAAATAATAATAATAATGGTACCAATACTTTTACTTAATGTGTAGAATAAATTCTTTCTATTTTTTTTTTTATTTAAAAAATTAACTGTTTAACAAGGAAGTGATAAACTGTAATGAATACTTAAACAATAGTCAAACAAACGCTACAATTTTAAAGATTCTGTATAAATGTTACCATGACATCGGGTGCCTTTATTTAATAGATAGATAGATTTAAAAAAACAAAGGCAACATTTTTTTAAAATAAAATAAATGGTTCCTAAAAAAAAAAAAAAAAAGCAAAAAAAAAAAATTTAAATTCAGAAAAGCAACAAAGGAAAAGAACTCTGTAAAAAAAATAAAAAAAAAATTAAAGGTCGAGTGTAAAACACTATCGCCTCACCAGCAGTTTTCTGCTTATTTAAAATAAAAAACAAAATGTTTTTTTTATTTGATTTGTAGAATAATTACTTGTTTATATTTCAAAATTGCAATACGTTGTCTAGTGTATTGCGATATAATTTATCATGATATCAATATTATATGCTTTTATTGTCTATCGTTTAGTACTTAAGCAGAAAATGTTGTCATTTTGCTCCAAACATTAATTACCCTTTTTTTCAGGATTTTTTTTTCTCCCCTTTCTGTGTCTGTGGGTGTGTATTTATATTTATGTATTAATATATTGATTATGTTTTGTTTTGCAGGAATGGGAGATGAAATCCGGCACGTAAACACTCACGTTCGGCTTCTTTATTATTATTGCTATTACTGTATTGATGTTTTTTTTTTTCCCTGTTTGTATTTATTTAAATTTGCATTTAGAAGTGAATAAGAGCAAATCAACTGAAGCAGAGACACATCATGAGGCAGGAAGCAGCCGAGCGTGATCATGCGAGCTCGAGGTCCTGCAGTTTCGAGTTTCGAGTTTAGATTAGACCGCTAAAGCCTCATAATCTGGCGCAAATGTTTTTCAGATTTTTTGTTTGTTTGTTTGTTTGTTTTCTGGTCCATCAGCGTGGCCGTTTTAGCTGTCGAGCTTCTCGTCTCTGACATTTTAAAGAAAACGAGAAAAAAAAAAAAAAACACTTTGAAAGTATTTATTTGTAAATGATTAAATGCAAGCCTTTCTCTGTGTTTGTGTTTATATTTAAAGCTTTATACAGCGGTTTATTTGGCCTCATGCCAGGTCTTAACTTTGCTTTTAAGGGTTTATGTATGTATAATGAAGCCAACAGGAAGGTGGAAGCGGAGAGCCGAGGCGACGCAGAGAGACACGTTTTTCTCACGAAACGGCTCACTTCTACACAGACAATTCTAAAACACTTTATACATGTTTAAAGAAGCAGCTTGTAATCTTTAGTTCCTGCAGAAGGTAACACTTCAGTAAAAAGGCTCACGTGTAAGGAGTGATGAAGCAGGGCTACGGTTACTATAGCAACACTGATCGGTTTCCTGAAACAGTGCTTTATTCCTCTTACACCACAGCGACACTCATGCTAACGTCGCTTGTTTGGAGGTCTTTCATCAGCCTGTCTTTTGAGATTAATAAGATTTTTAAAAAATGTAACATTCAAGCTTGTTACATCTGAATGTTACGTAATCCACTGGCACTGGAGACTCCTTACCTTATTTACATTTCTACACACAAATCTCCGTACAGGAAACTTCACGCTATCAGCAGTTTAAAGTCTTTATTTTTTTTGTTAAATCTCTGCATTATTAGGCGTCTCGAACGTACACGGGTTCGAATAATTAATCGACACCTTCTGACCGACCAATCAGAAGCTAGAATTCAGGAGCACCGCGGTGTAAAGTCTGATCTGTGAGCCTTTTAGTGAAGTGTTATACGTGGACATAACATTGGCCGGAATGAATTTCTACAAAATATTACTTGCAAGGTAATGTCAAAGCTTCTTGTATTTTTAAGTACTAAGTCATAAGACAAAATGCACACTTAAACGCTATAAAAGCACAACGTGTGAGCCGCTGTTAGAAAAACCTTCTCCGGCTTCGTCTCGATGTTCTGCTCGTGGAGGAGATATGATGGCCGTCCTCTGTCCTCTGTCCTGTCCATGTTGCTGTACGCTCCCACAGTATTTTGCCGTATGATGGTATTATTTTTTTATCACTGGTGCTCCCGAGTCCTCGCTTTCGCTCGTCAGTCTTAAACCCGCTCAAGTTACCAGAGCGACCCTCGGTGCTTCATCTAGAAACAAGAATTTAAGAAAAAAGTGACTTTTAGAGACTACTGCCAGCGTACTCACATTTGAGGCACATTGATTATTATTATTATTATTATTATAATGATTAGAATTTCCAGCTGGTTTCTTGCGTTTTTTTTTTTTTTAATGGAACAAGCAAACATTCTGATCTTTCAAAGCACATGTAAATATGCCCTAGGTTTGTTTGTTTGTTTGTTTGTTTGTTTGTTCTTTTCACTTTCACCGACGTCATTGCCGTGAGTCTGCAGTCCGCTTGTGCGAGGGTGAAGGTTGAGCTCGTCCTCTCGCAGCAATCTGAGTAATATCTCAGTAATGAGTCACTCCAGGACGTCCCCTCACCGCCTGAAAGCTCTTTGTCGTCCTTCGATACGAGTCCAGCGTCTCCCTGTCAATCTCTCTCTTCTCTCGCGACATGTTAAGAGACTAACGATGTTATAAATGTGAACCGTAATGAGTATTGTTTCAGTGGGAAAGGGCAGAGGTCAATGTTTTGGGTTTAGGTTATGGGTGGGTTTAAGGGTTTGTTGTATAAAACACTTTGCGACTCTGTTTTTTGCACCTTAAAGACTTTTTCTACTCTGTTGTTACTTTGCTTACTGACTGTTGCTGACTCGGCGACAATAACGTTGTACACGGAAATAAAAACTGCATTCAAACTTGATGTGTTTTGAGGGATTTTGTATTTGCAACACACAGACACACAATAACAGTGTAGTGTTTAGTAACCACTGTTTTAATGCTTTCATTAAGTGCTTTACTCGCTCGAGTTCCCAGCAGTGGCAGATTGGTGGTTCTGGGGTTTGAACCCATAACCTTCTGATCAGAAGTCCAGCATCTTAACCACCTCCTGTACCTCCACTTCCTAATTCAGGGGAAGCAGACAATATAAAATCATCAGAGGGTGTGTCAACAGCAAAGCTTCGGGGTTTAGTTAGTTAAATGTGTTAGCTTGCTAGATTAGTTATTATAGATTAAAGATGTTAGCTTTTTTCTAACATCCTATAAACTGTTTAAAAATTTTAATTATCCAATCAGTCTGAGTTAGATAAATATTGTCTTCGTTGATTATAACTTCATCTCTAGAATCAGACATGATGTAATCTCTGGTCAGTTTTTCTCATTGGATATTTAAGTCCATTTAAATGTAGATTGTTTATTATTATTATTATTATTATTATTACATAAGTTTTACTTTTAGGAGATTTTTTGTTTCCATATTTCTACTTGTGTTAGAGTTATATTGTGATACTGAAGTCAGACTTTTACTTTTGAATATTTTAAACTGATCACCATGAACTTAATGAACATGTACTTACAACCGAGCATCAGTAGGGGGCAGAGCAGAGCTGTAGTGTTCCTGCACAGGCCAGTGAGTGTGGGTCAGTTAAACTTTATTTACACAAAGCCACAGGGATGATGATGATGATGATGATGATGATGATGATGAGTAGTAGTAGTAATGTTTGCATTAATGTGTGAGTCTCATGATTAAAAGTGATTCACTGTAGGTTATAGCTGATACTAAATATACATATTAGTCCCACAAAGGAATAGAAAATAACACTACAGAATGTTGTTTTTAATTTCAAGGCTAAAGTTACTCGCGTACATGTGATGTATAATGTGGTTAAGACTGTGATATTCATATGAATATGGGTTTCTTTATTATTATTATGACTTTTTTTTATACAGTTTTGTGTACATACTTTTTGCATTATTTCTGTTTTCTCTGAATCTGTCTGTCTGAGTGTATGGCTATCTATCTATCTATCTATCTATCTATCTATCTATCTATCTCTCTATCTATCTATCTATCTATCTATCTATCTATCTATCTATCAGCTCTGTTACCTGAGCACATGGTCTGTAATCACCTCGCAGGTCACCACGGCCGTGTTTCATCATCTGAACATCAGAAGATCATTATTTTCACCTTTATTTTCAGTCAAAAATCTGCTACTTAAACGAACGCTCCAAACTAAATTCTTCTTCTTTTTCTGCTGTTGCTGTTTTAAATGTCGGCTCTGTTACTGATTGAAGAGAATAACACAGCTGGACAGGGGAGAGAAGTTGTTCCATGAGGTGGGATAACATTCTATTATTCATGTTTTCTCAGAAATCAAAATGAAAGGGAAAAAAATAATAAACTGAATATAATATCAGACGCTGGGCCTCCACACACACACACACACACACACACACACTGACATCCTGAAGGCTTTGTGGTAATGAGCTTTGACTATGAGTTAAGACAATGGGGATGTGTACAGAAGTCTGCTGGAAGGAGAACCGGCTCAACATCTGTAAGAAAAGTTCTGGTGCTGAACGTCTATTCCCACACACTGCTACTCGGGTCACGGACCTCTGGATGCTCTGGATCTTCACAGTGCACGTCCGCAACAAGAGGGGCGTGAGAACACGCCTCAGAGGTTCTCAGTTCAGTCCTGTGTTTCTTATGTAATTTAATTTATTAGGTGTGTTTTATTTCTTATTTAATGTGTAGTACTGTACATCAACTTAGGCCATAAAATGTGAAAACTTTTGGAATTAATTATGACATTCTTTCATTAGTTTACAGAGATTTTATTATTATTATTATTATTATTATTATTATTTATTTATTTTATTATTATTTTGTTGTTTGTTTATTTATTTATTTGTTTGTTTAAAAATGTCCTGAATTGATTTGACCGGGACTCCGTGTTCCCTTTATACACACACACACACACACACACACACACACACATATATATATATATATATATATATATATATATATATATATATATGTCTTTCCTTAATTTTTTTGTGTAGATTTAAACAACAAAAGAAATGTGAAAGTGGATCCCTTATATAACACAGATTTTATTTTATTCATTTAATCATGAGTTTTATTTATTATTAGAATTGTTTAAATATGTGGTTTAGTTCACCTGTATTGCAGATGCTGAGTTTTTTTTTTTCCCTGCCAGCAGAGGGCAGTCTTCCCACACAGCTTTGGTCCACGTGTAGAAACTATTTATTTATTTATTTAGCCAGAGGAGTGTGAGATATTAGACAAGACTGTAACAGGAGCCTCCATATGTTAGCCGCCATTTATTTTAATATGCAGTGATTTGGCTGTTCCAAAGTATTGAGTTTTATCATGTGATTAATAACCATGTGTGTGTGTGTGTGTGTGCGTGTGTGCGTGTGTGTGTGTGTGTGTTATTGTAGACACTTTAAAGAAGAGGACATATTCATTCTATTATAATCTAATCTACACATCATGGGACTGTGTTTGTTTGTTTGTTTGTTTGTTTGTTTGTTTGTTTGTTTGTTTGTTTGTTCTATTCGTCTCAGGACCAGACAAGCTTCATTTCACAAGTTGGTGAAGATGTTTGGAAGAAAAGAAACCGAGTTAACCCAATTTATTGTGAGGAAAAACAAATAAATAATAATAAAAAAAAGTAAGGACTACGATATAAAAAGAAAATTCATAAAGATTATGATTCTCTAATAAAAGATATCACATTAATGCACAGCGTGCAACATGATGCGCCTTGACTCTGGAATTAAAATAACTCCTATAAACTAAGCTTGGGTAATAAATGACTTTGATTGCATTTGAGTGTTAAAGTAAAGCGAGACTGTCCTGTGTTTATGGTCGTGTGTTGCTGTGATGTCACCTTTAAGCACAGTTTTAATTTTAATTTAATTTTAACAATTTTAATGTTGTAATGTCGTCTAATATGAGGAACAGATTTAAACCAAGTCAGACTTCCTCTAACCATCAGATTTTATCGCCACCTCTTTTCATCCCCGTCTCTCACTCACAGCCTTTTAAACCTGAGAAATGAGCAATGAGAGATTCAGGGCAGAAGTCCAAATCCCAGAATGCAGCGCAGTTTTACGTTGCCTTAGAACTTTTACTGGTATTTAACTTTTCTTTTAAAATTCTTATGCTACTAGTTTGACTTGATCGTCATGAATAATCACTCACTCACTCACTCATCACCTATAGCGCTTCATCGTGCATTCAGGGCCTGGAGCCAATCCCAGGAGCCTTAGGGCACAAGGCGGGGTACAGCCTGGACAGGGCGCCAGTCTATTGCAGGGCACAGACACACACACACACACACACTTACTCACACACTCATTCACACACTACGCCCATTATCCTGACCTAAACGTCTTTGGACTGTGGGAGGAAACCGGAGCAGGCGGAGGAAACCCACCGAGCACGGGGGAGAACATGCGAACGCCACAAACACAGAGACGGGAATCGAACCCGGACCCTGGAGGTGCAAGGCGACGGTCCGAACCACTTCACCACTGGTGCCGCCTCATGTGTATACTCACTGCCTCGTGTATAACCAGATTCCCGTTATTTTCAGTGAATTGGTGCTTGAGTGGTGACGTTATGAGCTTATATTCCAATCCCATGATGCTCCAGTCATCCACGTTTAGGAGTCTAACACAGTGTAACTGTCCGTGCTCTCTGTGAGAAAGCAGTGGCTCATCCTGATCCTGATCCGGATCCTGAGCCAGGTCTGTGAGCTCCAGCGGGTGGAAGTGGGCGGATAGCGCTTTTCTCTCATATTTAAGTTTTATTGCACTGTCACATGAGCAAGGACGTGAAGGGACGTGAAGGGACGTGAAGGGACGTGAAGGGACGTGTCCAGGTGGCTTCACGCACCTCTATGATTGATGCGCTCTGACTAAATTAGGGACAAAGCTGGAGGGGAAAATGTCTTTTGAGATTTCGAAAAGAAAAGGATGACAGAGTGAAAAGTCTGATGGAAACGTGAATCGGCAACATGAAGCCTTTCGGAATCGAAGATGTTCGAGATGAATAGTGAAAAAAATTCATTATGGATGACTTTTATTTGTTAATATATTTGGACGGGACATCGTACATTAATTCACACATCTGTCAATGTATCAGGATTAGTCAAACGGCTACTTTTCATCTGCAGTCCCTGGGAAATAAAACGTCACCCTAAAAACTATCAACAATACGAATAACATCACATTATAATCATCAGATCTGAAAACCGCATACAGCGTACAGGACGGCCTTCCTGACGCGACACTCGCATCGTCTCTCGCCCTGAGACCACCGGACTGCGTTTGTTACATCTACAGCCTTCACCACATTTACACGGGTAGTTTGTAAAAGCAAAAGTTTTCTGCAGTTTGGTTTCTATGATTTATAGTTTTAGGTCACTAAACATCAGGAAAATCCTTCAGTGTCACGATATTTAAAAACTCATTAGTGTTTGTGTGTTTGACGTACTCGTTTGTTTAACGCTTCTGATTGGCCAACATTTCTTTCCTGTTAGAGTTATAGCGCCACCTGTTGGTTTGGTGAGCACATGACAGTCTGCTTTGTGTGGCCAGGTGGAAGATTAGATTTTTTAAAAGATGAAAAAGCTTTTAAATGTTTTTTAAATGTTTTAAATATATCCATATGTGTGTGTGTGTGTGTGTGTGTGTGTGTGTGTGTGCATTAAAGTGGAAAGTTAGATATTATAATTTAAAACAAAGACATTTTAGTTTAAATTATGAACATTTGACTGACTTTAGTTCCAAAATAATGCAAGGGGGAAAATGACCGTTATGTTCCTAAAACAAGGCGGCACGGTGGTGTAGTGGTCAGCACCGTCGCCTTGCACCGCCGGGTTCCGGGTTCGATCCCCGGCCAGGCTCGATTCCCGGGTCTGTGTGCATGGAGTTTGCATGTTCTCCCCGTGCTTGGTGGGTTTCCTCCGGGTGCTCCGGTTTCCTCCCACAGTCCAAAGACATGTAGGTTAGGTTAATTGGTGTTCCCAAATTGTCCGTAGTGTGTGAGTGAGTGAGTGTATGTGTGTGTGTCTGTGCCCTGCGATGGATTGGCACCCTGTCCAGGATGTACCCTGCCATGTGCCCTAAGTCTCCTGGGATAGGCTCCATGCCCCCGTGACCCTGAATACAGGATTAAGCAGTTTAGATGATGAGAGAGTGATGTTTTCGAAAGCATGCAGTATAAGGGACACTGTAGACTGAAGAAAAACCAGACGTTAAACCCGAGTGAAACGCAGACACGACATGAAATCGGATTGAGCCGTGAGAGCGGCCGAGATTTCCGTTGCTCTGCACACGATCGTCGTCTCAATCAGTGCCCGCGGAGCGTTAACATAAACTTCTAACTGCATCTTGGACTGTTTTTCGATTTTTTTTTTTTCCCCCCCCAAATTTCCAGTTCCTGTCTTTCAGCTGTCCTTTTCCCAGGCCAACCTGTTCGTCTGTCCCTCGGCCAAGCTTTCCATGGAACTGAAATGTCACAGACCTGCCAGTGTTTTGTCTTCTTTCTTTTTTTTTTTCTTTTTTTTTTTTTGTGATGTTTTTTCGATTCCTGGAATATTCCCGAGCTTTCTCATCCGGACACGGGGTGCCGCTTGGAAGCACGATATCGGACATTTGCACCTTAATTCCTTAAAGGTTTTGGACAGACTGAGACGCACGTAGGCACGATTCATCCCGCGCTCCTTTTAAAAAATAACTGCATGTAGCCCCGAGCTCAGACAGATCCGTGTTTTTATATACAAGACTTATTTAAACCTCATTTACCTAAAACAGGATGGGAAGAATAAACAAGTCAGTACGATTTCAAGGAACCAAGAATCACCAAAATATCTTGCATGATCCATGAGGTGACTGCAAACATCTCTGGAGGAGTAATGACCCACGATGAGGCCTGTTCCTCCAGAAGAATTCCTCCTTTTTGGCGTTTCTAGAGACGTTGCGCTACAACCTGCGGACCCTGATGGCCAGAAGATGTGATTTATAGTATTATTAGAATTTCTCTATCCTCAGTATCCAGAAAGAGGCCACGCCCACCAGGATGAAGAATGTGCTAGATAGAAGTGTGGATGATTGATTTGTAGTGTTTTCTTGTTTAAGAGGACCAGTTGCGACACACACACACACACACACACACACACACACACACACCATGAGGGCAGAGCTAGAAGTGTAAGAGGAAGAGCGTTTTCCTTTAATCCGTCACGTGTCTGGATAGTGTCATATTGATTTAAATAAAGTTTTTATTTTTATTTTTATTTTTTACAGATGAGTCTTCTCCATCCGATCAGCGCTGACTCGAGAGAGAGAGAGAGAGTGAGCGGAAAATGTTCCCCAACCTGCGAGGGATCTTATGACTCAAGAAATAAAAAATAAAAAACTATGGGGAAAAAACCTGGAACCAGCGAACGCTCTGAAACTATTTTTAGTTCTCAGGTTTGTTTGGAATGCAGCAGGAGGCTTTTTAAATATCTGTAAAAAAAAAAGATTTCGCAAAAGAAGAAGAAGAAGAAGAACAGAGCACAGTGAACAGGAAGGCAGCGTCCACAACACACACACACACACACACACTGCGTTTCCCTTTTCCGCTGAGGCTATAACGTGCTGCAGCGCTGCTTTCTTTACCGCTTCTATCAGAAACAGACCCGTCTCGAGGTTTAGTTTACTTCATCACTTTCAAAAACAAAGACTTAACAGAATGGTTGTTCAAATATATGGGGAAAAAAACACTCATGTCCACGTTAAACTGGTTCTCAGTCCAGTCCTGACTGTGTGGAATTAAAGTCTCACTCTGGTCCTGAAGAAGATTTCACTGTAGTCGGCGTATAAACCAGTTAATCCTGTAGAGAAACCAAAACCTTAACCTGGTGTAAGTGTCAGGCGCGTGAGGACGGACCACCCCGAGCTCACTTACTGTCCTGTGTTTCAGATCCAAACATTCCCACCTCCAGCTGGTACAGAGCCCAGATCTCCCTCCCTCCCTCCCTCCTTCTCTCTCTCTCGCGCGCGCTTTCTTTGTTAGTTAGTTTATTAGCTAGTTTGTTTCTCTCACTTAGTTAATCAGCTTCTTTTGTTCATAGTTAGTAAATTAGTTCGATCGTTTCTTTATTTCTTTCTAGTTAGTTGGATTGTTTGTTTGTTCCTTAATTAGTTAGTTGGTTAGTTAGTTCTTTCATTCTTAGTTAGTTTTCTTTATTTTAGTTAGCAAGTTAGTTAGTTAGTTTGTTTCTTAGTAAGTTAGTTAATTTCCTGCTTTCTTAGTTAGTTGGTTAATTAGTTAGCTACTTTGTTTGTTAATTTCTTTCTTAGTTCATTTCTTTCTTAGTTCATTTGTTAGACAATTAGTTAGTTTTTTTTTTTTTCTTTCTTATTAATTTAGTTTATTTCTTTCTAAGTTACCTGGTTTGTTTGCTTGTTTCGTACATAGCTAGTTAATTAGTTAGCTTGTTTGTTTGATTCTTTGTCTTGCTTAGGTAGCTAGTTAATTAGTTAGCTAGTTATTTGGTTTCTTAGTTAGGGAGTTGGTTTGTGTCTTTCTTAGTTAGGTAATTATCGAGCTAGTTTGTTTCTAAGTTAGTTAGTTTCTTTCTTTGCTTCTTTCTTACTTAGCTAGTTTTTCTTTCTTATTTGGTTAGTTAATTAGTTAGGTAGTTTGTTTGTTTGTGCCTTTCTAAGTTAGTTAGTTTATTTCTTTCTTAGTTAGTCTGTTTCGTTCATTCTTAGTTAGTTAGTTTCTTTTTTAGTCAGATAGCTAGTTAGTTAGTTAGCTAGTTAGTTAGTTAATTAGTTAGCTCGTTAGTTAGTTTGTTTCTTTTTTATTTATTTAGTTGATTTCTTTTTAAGATATCTATTTAGCTAGTTTGTTTGTTTCTTAGTTTCTTTATTTTGTAGTAAGTTAGTTTCCTTCTTTCTTTCTTTCTTTCATATGTAGTTAATCAATTAGTTCGCTAGTTTGGTTAGTTTGTGTCTCACTTAGTTTTTCTTTTTTCTTCATTTATTAGTGAATTAATTAGGTAGTTTGTTTGTTTGTGTCTTTCTTGGTCAATCAGTTAGCTATTTTGTTTCTGAGTTAGTTTATTTCTTTCTTAGTTAGTTAATTTCATAGCTAGACTGTTTGTTTCTTTTTTCTTAGTTAGTTAGTTACTTAGTTTCATTCTTTCTTACTTAGTTATTTAGTTTATATTTTCTTAATTTGTTATTTTCTTTCTTTCATTTGTAGAATGAAAAAATAAAAAATACATTTGTAATTTATAGTTAGTTAGTTTATTTCTTTCTTAGTTAGATAGTTAATTAGGTAGCTAGGTTGTTTGTTTGTTTGTTAGTTTCTTAGTTAGTTTCTTACTTAGTTAATTAGATAGCTAATATGTTTGTAGGCAGCCTTCCCTTCTGCAAGTATGAAAAAGTGTGGGGCCACGGTAATGGGCACAGGTTGGTGAATGGTGGCGGTGGGCAGAGTGGGCCTACATGAGGAGCGCCTTCAGCGAGCTTCCTCAGCTGGCTCCTCTCATGAATGGCCCAGCTCTCATTGGCACGGCGACAAGAGAAGCCTTATCAGGAAGCTCATAGGAGCTACTGCCCACGCAGGCCAACTCTGCCACCGCCGCCGCCGCCGTTTACCAGCCCGTGCCCGCATGCCAGTGAAGCAGTGCCCACAGACCTGCACATGCATCCCTTTCCTTCCCTTATTCCCTTCCTCCCTCCTTTTAACCCTTTCCTTCCCCGTTATCCTTAATACAATTACCCCTTTTCCATGAGATTTCACCTCGTGTCCTGGTTTGCGTCAAACTCGTTACCTTAGTTAGTTAGGTTCTTTCTTTCTTAGTTAGTTACTTCCTTTTTTCTTTGCTCATTGGTTAATTCGTTTCTTTCTTTTTCTTTCTTATTTAGTTATTTAGTTAGTTCATTTCTTTTTTCTTTCTTTCTTAGTTAGTCAGTTAGATTGTTTGTTGGTTAGTTTGTTTCTTTGTTTCTTTTCACTGGGTAGCCCAAGGCGGTGGCATGTACACATCGCGAGCCTGAGCGTCTCTACAGATATACTGTGTTTGTGCTTATTTACGCACTATTCTCCTGCGTGTTCACGTGACTCAGTTGTGTGAGTATCACCTACGACAGACAGTCACTTTTGGACGTCAAAATAATATTTATTCCCTGCATTTCGTTGGCTCATGTATGTTGAACAATGACAGTTAAATCCAGTCTAATCTAATCAAGCTCAGCGAAAGTGAGGGGTTGTGAGTGTTTTAGTGCGAGTGCTGTTCAGCTGAGGATTCCACACATCACATACCACTGATCACTAAGAACACTAGAATCACTTCTTTTAGTCTCAGTCTCCCCTCTCTTTCATCTCACTTTGTCTTTCTCCATCTTTTCTGTTAACGTCTTTCAATATCTGTATCCCTCACTGCCTTTCTCTCATCTTGCTCTCTATCACTGTCTATTTCTCTCTCGCTCTCTCCTCATCTCTCACTTTCTGTTTCCCTCCTTTGTCATTCTCTCTTTAGTATTATTTCTCACACCCCCCACTCACTATCTTTTACTGTATCTTTATCTTTATTGTTCTCTCTATTGCTGTCAACATCTCTCTTCTTTAGCCCCGCTCTCTCGCTCTCTCTTTCTCTCTCTCTCACACACACACACACACACACACACACACACACACACACACACACACACACATATACACACAGCTCTGTAATGAGCGGAGCAGGTGCACATGCACTGCAGCCCGTTGGTATGGGGTGAGATAGTAAACACCGAAGCGCGGCCTTGAAAGCGTGGCACATTTTTGGCCGAGAAAATGAAACAATCCAAACCTGAATCTTTTTCACAGACACGGCCGTGAAATTATAATATATAAAAATAAAAGTCAGCTGTTAGCTAGAACTGATGCGCTTTCCAGTTACGTGCTTTCCATTGAGTGTTAATATCTCATATAGTTTCACATTCTGTTTGTTTGTTTGCTTGTTTTTTCACCTCCTTGTTTTCTGTATTTCTATTATTCTTGCTTTTTATCAATAGTAGAATCCGGAAACAAACTGATTTTGTTGATCTTTATAGAATTGGACTGCCTGGATGAAAAAAAAAAAAAACCTGGTTTAAGGGTTTATAAATCTATCCTACTGGCACCAAATCGTTTTTTTTTTTTTTTTTTTTTATGCCTGTGAAGAAAAAAAGTGAGGAAGAAAAAAGCGAATGTCTTCATGTCTTTACCTAAATAAGCCGCGCTGCACTTGTGAATCGGTGTCTGAGTTATTTATGATTTTCAGACGGATTTTTGGCAGAAGGTCAGCGTGTGTGCTCGTCATTTGAACTCTTTCCTTTTCTCTCCTGTCAGCCTTTTGGCTTTATTTAGGAGTAAATCTGAGCTTATCGCCTTATTGATGTCCAACATATCTAAAGAAATCATCATGAAAAAGCTACGTGGCGTTTATGTTTAATAGTGTTTAAAAAACAACAAAGAAATGTAAATATGTTAGTATAAATCTATTGGATAGTTCAAGACAAAAACACAAACGTTTAATAAATATACATTTACTTCATGTTACTTTGAGTCGAAATATATTCAGAATACATATTTTTCCATATAATCTGTGTATATTTTTTTTAGTATGCAAGTTCTGATTTTGAATAAATCATTACACATCATCCTGAATGTAACCCTCTCACTAGCTAAAGCGCTCGTGCTCAAGCCTCGCGTCGCAGGAATGCGTCTCCACGCCTCTGTGACTTCTCTAGTTTCCGTTACAGGACTTTGTGAATTCTGGAAAGGGTCGATGGAGATGTTTGCACAAACGTGCGCTCATACGCCGGCCTCGTCTGCTTTCTGCACAGAATGATGATTCATCAGGCGGCTGGACATCTCCGGTAGTCATGGTGATAACTGTTTGCTCTGGTCAACTGTTCTTTTGTACATTAGATGTTAATTTAGTATCACTGAAAATATACAGAATAAAAGAATAGAAAAGGATTTCTGGAGTATTTGAATGATTATATGTCAGGATAAAATATTTCTATAGTCGACTACAGTGTAGCACTAATCCCGGATTCTAGGTGTTGTAGTTTTTGTATAATTTATTAATGTAAATTTGAAAGCTTACTTTTTAAAACATTTTTTTACTGGGGTTAAGTGTTAAAAATTATGAATCAAAAACATGCCCGTTGGTTATTCTGACATTTTAGATGAATATACCTTTCTATTAAAGTACATGTTTCTTTTAACTTAAGCTTTCCTACATTATATTTATAAAAGTACAGTGGAACCTCGGATTGTGAGTAACGTAAACCACGAGTGTTCCACAATTTTTTAAAATACATTTTTAATCGAAAACGTACAGTATTCATTTACGAGCGCCGAGTATCGTGCATCACGCATGCGACTCTTATTTTGACACAGAGCATCAAGCGATCGCAACTGAGCCAATGGTTTTTCTCTCTCTTGTGCTGCGGGAATTATGGGTAATCGTCTGTCCTGCTGCGTCCGCTGTGTCAAAATAAGAGTCCCCTGCCGCGTCTTAGTGCTCGGCTCTTATAATCAACGTCTCCCTCTCTCTTCTGTGTGCGCGCGCGTAATTTGACACTGTGCCGCACACACACCGACACACACACACACACTGACACACACACACACACTTTGAGCGCGTAATTTGACACCAACACACACACACTTTATTTAAACAGAAAACTCTGCTCTGTCGCGATTCTTTTCAAAGGTAAGGTGCTGGTTCATTTGTTATTTTTTACTTTACAGCAGTGATTCCGTTAGTATGCGCTCACGCGAGTTTCATTAGAAAGATTTCTTTTTTCCCCCGTTAAAACAGTGTTTGCATTGTGTATGTTAGTTGTGAAACTTAAAAAGCGAGGTGTGGGGAGGGAGAACGAGTTTTACTGTTTAAGTCGAGGCGAGGGGCTAATTCCACACACACACACACACACACACACACACACACGGCGCCTGCGCACAAAAACGGAAACACTTAACTGTCTTAAATGTTAAGTGCAGGTTAATTTGTTTTATTTTTACTTTATTATTGTATTAATTATTTTAATGTATTCATTGTTTTGTGCTGTAGAACGGATAATTTGAGTTTTCATTATTTCTTATGGGAAAATTTGATTTGGTTTACGAGTGTTTTTGGAATATATGAGCCCGGTTCCGGAACAAATTATGCTCATAATCCAAGGTTCCACTGTACTGTTTTTAGGCTGCCGAAATATCCCCATTTTTTTTCTGTGTGCAATATTAAATACCGAATATATAAATTTACATTATGGAATTGATTTTTTCCCCCTCATCTTTACTTATAAACTCCTCATATGTCAAAAATATCTTAAGCTGAAAATGTATTTTATACTGCACGTTAGAGATGTATCTATTCGGATATGTAGTGCGGTTATTTGCTAAATATAATTTCAGGATTCAGGCATCACCACACTGACCCCAAAATCGATTTTTACAAAATTTAATTTTTTTATATTTTTAATTTGTTATATTTATAATAGAAATGCAATGGCATTTATATAGTCAGCCGAATTATCGGGTTTGATCAGCCGATCAGTGTAGGGTACTGATGGATGAGTTTGAATCATTTTAGTGACTCGCTTCTTTGAATCTCGTTCATCAATATCATGAGTCATTTAGTTCATTTCGTTCTTTTGATCAGAAATAAAATAAAAATGTTACATGTTCAATAAACAGACCCCCAACACGTCTACATACACACATTCTGTCTATAATTCCAGTAATGAAAATATTACACTGCAGCTAATGACATATTATAAAGAATGAGCAGCTCACTGTCATATTTTCTAGTCCGAGTCGTTCGTGCTTTTGAATCTATTGCACTGCATAGCGTCTATGGGAGGAGTCATGTGACAAAAGAACGAACGACTCGACTCGAAGAGTAATTGAGAACCGTTCAATTCAGTTTCCTGTGTACTGCACCTCATATTCAGGATATGTCTAAAATCTTTGATATTTACAGAATTGTAATAGAAATAAAGTTGGCACCTTGGTATGGTGATAATATCGTATCAGGTGGGCCCTGGTGATTCCCGTCCCTTCTGTACACCCAAGCTAGCGATCATCAGAGTTTAGCCTGGTCTAGTGTAATTGTGTTCGTATCACTTCTGTTAGCCTGCAGTTCAGCAGAATCATCAAACACAAAGCATATTTAAAATATAAAATATATAAAATGTTTATATCTTTTTAAATTGAATACTGGATACTGTAATGAAAATACGTACAGTACACTATAGTTGACAGGTGTACAGTAGCACCCTGGTGTGTGTGATTGTGGGTTGTGTTTGATCAGCCCACTTGGATATGAGACCACTCATGTATGACCGTCACTAAAGCCTGGATTTGACTATCATTGAATGATAATTACTGTATATCTCCACTGACTCCTACTCAAGCCTAATTTTAAATTTGGCTGTCACGAGTTAGACCGATCATGTTGGCACATCCGGGTCAGAACTCCACTCCGGGCTAATTGCTGCTGCGCACCTGAAACCCATCAGGTAATCATCTCCTGGCTTTGACTCCGAGAACTTCAGTCTTCACCGGAGCGTCTCCCCAGTGTGCCTCTCGTCTTGTTCCTGTACGATGTTCTCCAGCTGGATGACTCTCTTTGCCGGATGACCCGCTTACGACTCAGCACACTTCTATGGACTTTGGCTTTTGGATTTCATGTTGGATTGGATTTTTCCTCCCTCTTAATTAACCCGTCTGTCATCCCGAACCGTCTTTCCTGATCGTCCTGGTCACCCTGATTTCCTGATCATCACTGTGTACAGTATGTTCGCTGCTATCAGGATGAGTGTCTTATGGAGAAGAATAAATCTGCTCACTTTTAACAGGATTTTCCTTTTATTTTCCTCTCCGTCTGAGGGACGAACTGGGCTTTGTTTAGTGATTGTGCTTTATGTCTCGCTCGTCTTTATCATGTCTTTATGACTTGCTCAACGCTATGTCACAGGGAATTCCCTGTTCAATTAAATTTAATTTGTATAGCGCTTTTAACAGTGCTCATTGTCGCAAAGCAGCTTTACAGAATCGAAATAAAATTATGGAAATGTGTAAGAAATTAAAAATATATATATATGAATCAAAATGATCAGATTGATGAACGAGTCGAGGGCGACGGTGCTGAGGGAAAAATTCTCTGAGATGGTAATAGGAAGAAACCTTGAGAGGAACCGGACTCAACAGGGAACCCATCCTCATCTGGGTGATAACGGAGAGCAGGGATTGATCTGCACTCATACTGTGTGTTAGGAGGCTGGAGGTCCAGTATAACAGGAGACGCGTTTAAGTTCATATGGAGTCCAGTTGGTTATTGGAGGCTCAGGTAGACTGTCGGAAACTCCAGGCCTGAACTATCGAGCGACTGCAGTAACGAGTCCTGCTGAGGACAGGATCGTCCTCGTGGAAAAGTGGAACCGTCCCCAGTCACCACACGCATCCCAGACAGACCACACGGGGCGTCCATGAGACGAGATCTCCAACTAGAAGCGGGACACCAGGACGAGTCAGACAGGTCCAGAGGACAGAGGGGGAATCTGGATCACTGGCAGAGAAGAGAAGGAGAGATGGGAGTGCAAGCAGGGACTCTGGCAGGACTAACCATGACATCATAAATAAAATGGAAGAAAACACAGACATGATGGGGAACTGGGATGTAAAGCGACCAGTCACTCCACCATCAACACACCTGACTCATCTCAGTTCTTCATTGCTGGTTCATTCCTTTCTTAAAAGTGATTCATCCTGCAAACTTTAATCTGTTTAACATTGGGTTTAGCCATTGGGTTCCTCTCGGTCATCAGCTCAGTGTCGCCTGTGACAGCCTCCACTGATGGACAAACTCAACCGGTTTATCCAGATATGTTTAACCAGTATGACCGCCATTGAAGCCAAAATTTGATTCAAGTGAATTTGTTTGTGCATTCATTGACATGTGGACGTGTAGACGGCAGGAGCAGTACAGAACACTGAGGCAGGAGTCGGCACAGTAGATCCGCCGTGTCTGTCGACTCCTGACGTCTAGTCACACCGCCCGTATGATTGATGGACCATATTTAATTAGATAAAATCAAAGATAAGAAACGTCTTTGTACAAGAACAAAGTCCGGGTAAACATGTCCTTCCAACTGGAAAAAAAAAAAAATGAAAATGTATGATTCACAGATTTCAGAAGTACATCATTTAACATGTTGCATGATTTCGCTGTGAGTCTGCAAGCACGTCTATTACTCATATCAGCGTGTAGAGCCTTTCTGAGGAACTAGGAAGACTAGGAGGAAATGTGCAATGTGTTCTCCCTGCACATGTGGCTTTAATCACGCTGCAAACGGCAACAAACTGTAAAACAATCTGCCGTCGTATAAACAACAATAAGGCTTTGATGGTGTTTACACCCAAAACCTGAAGATGATGTCATGAACGGATCTGTCAGCTTCACTTTCAGTTGTTAAAGGCTCTGGTTTTGTGCCAGCTCAAAGTTAACGTTCTGGTTTAACGCCAGCAGCGAGTGTTGCTAATTTGGCCGGTCGTAATCAAACGATCATTTTTATTCCGTCATCGCTGCTGCCCTGATGTTTGTGATAACTGTGCGTTTTTGTTTTTTAAAGGGATGTAATCGCGTGCCGTGTGATATTGTGGTGCTGGAGAGAAAGGGAAAGGCTCTCGAAATCAATGCATGAGATATAATAAAACAATTTAACTCGATCAAGATCACATTCGCTCATCTGGAGAAAAAAAGTCCTTTGTTTTCATCTCAGATCGCGACAGGCTACAGAACATGCAATGTATACGGCCACCAGCAAGCAGAACCTGACAGTGGACAAATGTTATTATATCAGAATATATGTACGGGCAAAGTAACTTTTATAAACCTTACTTTTTTCCAAAATAGCGCCGGTTTCTGAGACTCACTTCAAGCCCAGGTTATATCTCAGACGTGGACAGATTGGCATCCTGCAACTGTATGGACTGTATTTCTTAGTCACCCACGACTTAGTAATTTAGTCGTGTCCAATTCCTCCCCGTCACCAGGGGGCTCCACATTAAGGCTACTACTACCACTTAGCCGGTAAGGACGAAGACTATCATATGTTTCCTCCGAACCACGTGACGCCAGCCGACCGCATCTTTTCGAACTGCTCGCTCGTGCACCATTGGGGGCGGAGTCACACACTCGGAGGACGACGCTATCCGCTCCCTCCGCTCGCGTGAGCTCACAGACGCCCCTGATTGGCTGTAGAGCCGTGATTAATGTGGGAGCACTGAGTACCTCTCATCCCTCCCCTCTGAGGATGACACGTTAGTAGAAACATTAATAGAAATTCGATAATGAAACAGTGTGTGTGTGTGTGTGTGTGTGTGTGTGTGGTATTATCAGATGATGTTACTCCTTTGTTACTCATGTGTTCTTATGATTAAGTTTAAAATTAAAACTTTTAAGGCGGCACGGTGGTGTAGCGGTTAGCACTGTCGCCTTGCACCTCCAGGGTCCGGGTTTGATTCCCAGTGAGGTTCGATTCCCGTCTCTGTGTGCATGGAGTTTGCGTGTTCCTCCCACAGTTCAAAGACATTTAGGTTAAGTTAATTGGCATTCCCAAATTGCCCCGTAGAGTGTGTGTATGCATGTGTGCCCTGTGATGGATTGGCACCCTGTCCAGGGTGTACCCTGCCTCGTGCCTTAAGTCTCCTGGGATAGACTCCGCCCCCGTGACCCTGAATACAGGATAAAGCAGTGTCGATGATGAGACAATGTTTATTTTACTTCAAATTATGAATGCAATGATTATTTGGTGGTACCGACTAGAATCCATAATCAAATTATTTGCCAACACATAATTGTTGATTCGTTCATTACATCATCGCTCTCGATTCTCGCGTGAATTTTGCTCTAAGCACTTTGACGCGCGTGTACTGTAGGTATAAGGCTTACTGGAGTGAACAGAGCAACAGCACGATGGCAAACACTTTCACGGGTAAAAATCTCCTATGTGTAGGAATATTTCACTCTTAACTTGAGCAAAACAGCCGCTCTCACAGAAACATACACACACTAATTAGCCATAATCTCCTCAGGTGTGTGTCCTTTTCCGGATAGCAAAGTCTTATAATCTTACCTCACTCTCCGGCCCTTCACTTTTCACTTGGCTTGACCTCGCCCCTGCCTCTTGACCACGCCCCTTCTCCAGAGACTTAAAATTTTCTGCACGTTTTATCTTAACACCCGTAATTGTTTATTGCTGCTACTTCACCTTTCCTTGTTTTTAGATTTAATTTAATTAGGAAAGCTCATTAAAAGACATATATGTAATGAAGTATTCATCTTCATTATCTTGATTGTTAGTAAACATTTCAAGTTAAATTTAAAAGCTGAGACCTAAATACAGTAAGAGCTATTGAGAAATTGCGGCAATTGTAATCTGATTAGTCGGTCAATCGCTTCATTAATCGATTATCAAACTTGTCTTTGGTGGCAAGCCTACTTTAAATAATATAAATGATATTTATATGTAATAGCACTACCTGAGTACAAGCTTTGCTGACAGTCATAAAAAGTACAACGATGTGCATGATCACCGACAGGACGGGTCGATTTGTTTTTAATTGAATTGAATTTAAACGTCATCAGGCACACGCAAAACTTTAAGAAGGTGACGCGTCTTTTTTAAATAAGCGCTGCCTTTGTGTGTCTGAAGCTCGGCCGGATCTCAGAACGAACGGTAAATGATCATGGGACTTGCACAGTGTTAAATGTGGCACAGACATTAAAGATTCCAGGACAGGTAAAGACTTGGCGGTTTAAAGGGGTTCGTATCTCGAGCGTTTCACATGTCCGTGCCGGGGAATGCATTTTCCAGGGACGATCTGATGCGCAATGACGGCACGCTCGAGATCACACAGACTGGAAAGTGAACGGTTTGGCACATCATGACGGAGTCAGATGTCAGAAGGATCACACACTGTTTCTGTGTGAAATCCTGCACCTGACGGGTATGCGTATGCGTATGCGCTGCGTCCAGGTGGGGAGGTTCTTGGGTCCAAGCCCAGGCAGGAAGTCGTGAAATGTCCGAAACAAAAGCTGCACTATAAAGGCTCTGGCTGGCATGGGGAACCCAAACGGAGGAGAGGGAACACAGAGCTGCGTTGCTGTTTATTAGCGATGAGCGGTTGAATCCGCCTTTACCCCTAATTCATTACTCATATGTTGTCAGAACTGTCTCTCAATCAAGCTTCAATAAATACCAGTTGTGTTATTACACTACAACATCACTGGGAATGATCAGTAATCTGCTCATGTTGACAAGCTGACGTTATTATGTACGTTATTTGTTTTTTGTATCGCTTTTAACACTTTTTCTAATCGTGCGTCTTGTCTTTATTTCAATCCTGGATTCTGTTTAAATAACAAACAGAAATATTCAGAATTCAAATTTTGGCTCTTGGTCCTACTGTATCTATTCCAGGGGGCGCCGTATCCTATAAATCCTAATATCCTAATAAAACAATTTCACATGTGACACATAATTTGCTCTTTAATCTATATCAGGGTTCTTCAACTCCAGTCTCGGAGGGCCAGTGACCTGCACAGTTTGTAATTCACCAACACTTAAACACACTCACTGAACCTCGTAATTAAGAGATTAGTTGAATCAGCTGTGTTTGAGAAGAAGAAGAATCACCAAACTGTGTTGGACACTGGCCCTCCAGGACTGGAGTTGAAGACCACTCCTGATCTATATTAACTGACAATTAACAGATTAGTTGAATCAGCTGTGTTTGAGAGGGAAAATCACCAGACTGGCTCTTCAAGACTGGATTTGACCCGCCATGCTTTACTCTGAGTATGAACAGGACAGTTCAGGACAGTAGACCTCATCAGATCTCGGCTGTCTGTCCAGTTCTCATTGTTCCATTTCAGATCATTCACACCTATTGTCCTCTGACGACAGGGGAACATCAGACACTCCGACAAGTTAAGATGTTCCGTAGAGCGATACGACCGGAGAGCTGAAGAGAAAACCACATCTGCGTTCCAACTTAATTAGATTCACAAATCCGGATTGGATAAACAACTATGTAAAAAGTTAAACGAACATGTCCGGTGTTGTTTTTCTTTGCTTTTGTGTCCATGAAGTCTCGAGAGCACCGTTCCTGCTCGATAGCGAAGCTCCTTTCCGCCTGGAATGTTTACATGACGTTTACTGTCTCGTTGTAGAGCGTAACGTTGCGGTTGTTCCACATTACTGTACACTTTTTTTTTTTTAACCATCAACATGCCAGGGTTGTCAAAATGTTTACGGTGAAAGCTTTCTGCAGGATTTTTACCATGTGAAGACAGAAATCACCTCTTGGACACGGTTTTGTGTGTGTATCGAATCTCCTCGTTTTCATGATGTGATTGTATTGACTCTAGATGTGATTATGGAAATCCTGGCAACTGCGATGAGATAATTAGCTGAGCAAGCAGCGTCTCCAGTGCCCCTAATTGCCGGTCATGCTAAGTACGGTTTTTTTTTTTTTTTTTTTTTGCTTCATCGTAGATGGATGTTAGTTTTTGAAATTTGATATAAATACATGACACTGGAAATCCCTGTAAAGTGTTTAGTGAAAACGTGTACAAAACGGTTGTTTATGTGAAACCCTGATTTAAATGCCGTCAGGTTTGGATAAGCCCGAGATAACGAGTTTGAATCGGATGTAGGAAAGTTTGCAGTTTGGTCCGAAGCGTCTTAACAAAGAGCCTTATCTCATGCTCCGGGCCTGATCCCGATAAACATGCCGTCACGGGCTATGAACAGCTGGAATAGGTGAAGTCCAAACAAACATATTTGCAGAGCTATAAATCTGTAGCATCTGAAAATGTCTGAAGAGTGAGGCTTGGTGTTCCATAAGGATCCATTCTAGGACCGCTGCTTTTCCTCTTATACGTTGCCACTGGGTACAATTATAGGTAAAAAAAAAAAAAAATCTAGGAAAGAGCAGTGGAAAATAAAACATGGGTAAGCCAGCTATTACACAGGAGACCTCGTCGGACCTTTAGCTGTTAGGTGCAGGGACAGAGAGCCTGAGCAAAAGCGGATCTGTAACGCCGTATTTAACCGTCGTTACGTTATTCCCAGCCGCGTCTGACGCAATTTTTTTGTTGTTGTTTTATTGCTTTGGATAAAAATTACGAAGTCGGAGTTGTGCAGTTTAATGCATATGAAGATGTATTCAGTGTTGAATCAATTACTTCAGGTGATCCATCATGCACTCCAGGAGCTAAACAGCGAAGGAACCATAAAAGCTTCAGTCTGACTCGCCTTCAGAGAAAATCCGCTTCATGGTCGAGCACGCGAGTCCTGATAAGAACTCAGAGCGACGTACAGCGAGCGCCAGACGGAACCTTCCAAATAAGATAACAGAACGTTAAATGGATTGCCGTACTATTCTTTGGACGCTTCCTCGCTGTTGATGTTTTAAAATACGACCTCATTTCCACTCCTAGACAGTCCTAGGAACAGACAGGAGAATTTAAAAAACAAAAAACCTTAAACATAGACAGAGAAATGAATGAAGGTGTACAGAGTATGAGGGTTCACCCACGACTTGAGTGTGTCCACAGGTGTTCAGATTTATGGCAATATTATAAAGGGCATGGTCTGCCAAGTTCACTCCTCCTGCTCCACCATACTCTGGCTAAAGCTGCTGCCTGCCAGGCCTTACGCCTCACGTCCTGCCAAGCCTTGATGAGACATAGCGCCATTCCAAAAGAAAATACTGAACAAAAAAACATGTACGTGGGATATAAATATTCAAACAGAGCATGCTAAAATAGAGCATGACTGCACTAACCAGCATGAACAGTGCAAGTTGTCTTGATTTACAGATGATAAACTTTATTTAGTCTACTCTGAGCCCGAACCACGTAGAAACCTCAGTGTGTCGTAGGGTAATGTCCTGAAATATAAGCTCTGATTACATTTCTATGATTGTCCATCATGTTGAATATTTCAATCTAAAATGTGTATATATATATATATATATATATATATATATATATATATATATATATATATAGCAACAGCATGTGTTTATGTGGTTGATAAAGAAATTCTCAGGACAGCGAATGCTATATGTGCTTTCATTAGCATTCTTAGCTAGGACGGATAAGAAAATTTTACTGAAGCGATGGAAAAAGGTCACGTGACCTGATGAGTCCAGACTGACCCTATTCCAGAGTGATGCGTGTTTCAGGGTGAGAAGGGAAGCGCTGTAATGAAGCGATGCTCCCATCATGCATAGTGTCCACTGTACAAGCCTCTGGAGACGGTGTTATGATCTGGGGTCGCTTCAGTCGCTGAGGTCGAGACTCAGCAACGTTATGTGGAAATAAAATCACATGACCACCTGAATGTCCTGAATCACCAGCACATCACATCTATGGAGGGTTTCCTCTTCTTTTCTTTTCTTAGTACAGCCGTATTCCAGGACTCAAGGTTTGGTTCTGGGATCATCACATTCATTTTCACACATGAACTGGACACCACAGTGTGTGCTATAAAGGGGAAAAATGAAATATTACTGTGTACTCATTAGGGGTGGGAATCACCAGGGTTCACCCAATACGATATACAGTGGAACCTCAGATTGCGAGTAACGTGGTTTACGAGTGTTCTGCAAGACTTTTAAATAAATTTTGAGTTGGAAAACGAGCAAGTCTTGGTTTACGAGTGCCGAGTATCATGTATCACGCATATGCCTCTTATTTTGACACAGAGCGTCACGTGATCACAGCTGAGCCAATGGTTTTTCTCTCTCTTGCGCTGCGGAATTGTGGGTAATCGTCTCCCCTGCTGGATGTTAGTGCTCGTCTCTCACTGGTATAATCAACATCTCCCCCCTCCTATGTGTGTGCGTGCGCGTAATTGACACTGTGCCCCACACACACTCTGTCGCCTTTACACCCCCCTCCCCGGCTTCACACACACGCTTTCTTTACACAGTCAACTCTGCACTGTCGCGATTCTTTTCAAAGGTAAGGTGCAGGTTCATTTGTTTGTTTTTTACTTTACAGCAGTGATTCCGTTAGTATGTGCTCACGCGAGTGTCATTAGAGAGACACTCTATTTATTTATTTATTTATTTTTCCTCGTTAAAACAGTGTTTTATTTTTATGTGTTCATTGTTTTGGGCTGTAGAACGAATAATTTGAGTTTTCATTATTTCTTATGGGAAAATTCGATTTGGTTTATGAGTGTTTTGGCATACGAGCTCGCTTCCGGAACGAATTATGGTCGTAATCCAAGGTTCCACTGTACAGTATACACGATATTTAGGTACCGTTTGATTTGTATTGCGATTCTGTTAATCCCACAAGTTTCCAATTTTTGTTATTATTCTAAGCAAATTTAGCAAGTAATTGTCTTTTACCACACAGGACGCTGTGCAGCCTGACGAGGTGTGAATAGTTTAGAGAGCACCACCGGTAGGATAGTGTTGATTTCATCAGCGAAAAATATTGGTTGATGACCTTTTTCCTGTGCCCAAGACCAGACAATGATGAGACGTCACAGATATCAATGAACAGCAACAGTGACGAAATCAGCATATAATGTGACAAAAAAAAGTTTAAAAACATTGTATTGTCTGTATATGCAGCCGTTGTGATGTTAAAAATAAATATGGGCCTCCGAGTGGCGCAGTGGTTAAAGCGCTCGCCCTATCATCCGGAGATCGCTAGTTCGAACCCCGGGTGGTGCTGTAACCTCTCGCAGCCGGAGGTCTAGAGAGAGCTGATTGGCCGAGCTCTCTCAGAGGGGAGGGATGAGAGGTACTTAGTGCTCCCACATTAATCACGGCTCTACAGCCAATCAGGGGCGTCTGTGAGCTCGCGCAGTGGAGGGAGCGGATAGCGCTGTCCTCCGAGTTTGTTACGCCGCCCCCAACGGTGCGCGAGCGAGCAGTTCGAAAAGATGCGGTCGGCTGGCGTCACGTGGTTCGGAGGAAACACGTGATAGTCTTCGGCCCTCCCGGCTGAGTGGTAGTAGTAGCCTTAATGTGGGAGCCCCCTAGTGACGGGGAGGAATTGGACACGACTAAATTAGGGAGAAAATCGGGGGGAAAAAATAAATAAATAATAAATATAATTAGCTGAAAACATCAGATGAGCAGATACATTTTAAATGTTAAGATAATTATTTTGTGAAAAACCTTGAAAAATGGTTTTGGCTAGACTCAATTAACTGTATGTTAATTAATTAACAATAATAATAATCTTATTGCTAAAATGTTATGTTTTTATTGACTAAAACTAGACTAAAATGTCCAGACTAAATATTCTAAAAACGGGACATTTATCCTGAGACTAAGAATAAACAGAATAGCTGACAAAATGACCACGACTGTATGGTAATAGAGGAATGTCGATATTTTACCATATTTACTTATTAAAACAAAATCAAATTTGGAATAAGCTCATATATCACCGAATTGTTTTCCCCGATCTCTATTGCTCATAGTCCTCTAGTACAGGAACGAGCGATAAAGGGGAAAAAAATGAAATCACATTCTAATTTTCATCATACCGTATTGTTATTTGGAAAAGTGTTCGCTTTGATGCTTCCCTTCAAACCTATAACATTCCATATGAAATTTCCTTCCATTTCTTCCTCCATCATTTTCCCCTCGCTTTTTAACATTCCTGCCTCGGACCCTTGGGCGGCATCCCTAATAAACACAAAGGGGTGTGTCAATTTACGTACAGTATGTCGTTCTTTAGTGGAGGGTCGATAATATTATTATATCACACAAGCCGAACAGCCAGGCTAGGAACGATGCCGTTTGATGAGAAAACATCATACATACAGTACTAGAATAGCTGAACGCTTCTTACGTTTTGTTCAGCGTGTGAAACACAATTTGACCGTTTTCAGAGAACTTCAGGGCTACAGAGAGAGTCTCGCGGGAATTCAGGCGCTCATTCCATTTCCTTCAGTCTGTATTAGTGCACTGAAGTGTAGAACTAACTCGATTTGCTTTATTACATTACATTACATTAGCCACCAGATTTTAGCCTCATGAGTTAGGTGTCCTGGCAACTAAATATGAAATTGCATCAGAAGTGGAACTTTTACATACGCGCTGGGATTGATATTGATTTTATCACTCGTCCACCGGCGACTCCTGAGTTAATCCAGACTGAAGGTTAGGATTTTATGGTGCAAATTATGCATATGGTTACAATAATCAGAAAGTCGAACGTTCTCCCAGTTGATTTAGAGGCTTGTTATTGACAAGCTTACCATTACAATTTCCCCAAAACACTTAAAAGCATGGACTGTATCAAGAAACGTTTATAATTTGTTCATTCATTATCCACGGAGCCCATTCCTCCTCGGGGCACAAGGCAGGGTACCCCAGATGGAGTTCAATTCAATTCAATTGTATTTCTAAAGGGCTTTTAACAGTGCTCATTGTCACAAAGCAGCCTGACAGAATCAAAAGAACATGATGGAAATGTGTATGAACTGTGCGAGAATCAAAATGATCAGATCGTCCTTGATGAACGAGCCGAGGGCGACGGTGCTGATGGGAAAAACTCCCTGAGATGGCAATAGGAAGAAACCTTGAGAGGAACCAGACTCAACAGGGAACCCATCCTCATCTGGGTGAGAGCAGGGATTGATCTGCACTCATACTGGGTGTTAGGAGGCTGGAAGTCCAGTATAACAGGAGACGTGTTTAAGTTCATATGGAGTCCAGATCGTTATTTGAGGCTCAGTTAGACTGTCGGAAACTCCAGGCCTGAACTATCGAGCGACTGTCACGGTCCTCAGCGAACAGCCGTCTGCATCAGCCGAGTTCAGGACTCCATTCAGATGGAGTGCGTGTCTGTGGACTGTGGGAGGAAACTGGAGTACACAGAAGAATCCCATCAAAAACAAGAAGACGACCCTAACCCTAACCCTAAACATAAGCCCAAACACACACACAGACCGTAGGCAAGATTTGAAGCCTCAACCCTGGAGCTGCGAGGCAACAGTGCGGACCACTACTCCACCTTGTCGCTTCCATTATAATGTCATTGTACAAGAAAAAACAAGAGGGTCACACACATACACACGCACACACACAGGCATGTCAACAGACACAAGCAGAAGTTACTACATAATGTTTGTATGGGAGTCATGTCTGTGTAAGGAGGGCTGCTACCTCTGCGCACTCGTCTCTCTCTCTCTCTCTCTGTCTCTTTTTCTAAAAGCCAAACCACATTCCTGCAGCAGCTGCCATCACCGCCATCTGCACCGCTGACGCTGCTCCACTCCGCTCGCCCGGGGAATTTATTTAACTTTCGCTTTAGAAATATTAGACAGAGAATCACGGACTCTGAGGTTTGCGTCTGCCTTCCTCCTCTCCGCTCTTTTACATTTGATCATTATGCACGGTGGTTTGGGGCCTCTGATTTGTGATGTTTTTCTGCCATTCTTAGCGCTCTTGTGGAACGCTGCGTGTGCCCTGGAACGGCCCGATCTGGCTGGACGCGAAAGCCAGATTTTTCTAAACACTAATTCTCTTCGGTGCATGGAGAGATATAGCAGCAGGATTTTTTTTTTTTTTTTTTGAAGGCTTTGCTTATAAAAAGATGTGACAGAACTACTGGAGGAAAGAGTCAGGACAGCGTAAATACACACATTGTTATATAAAAACATACCATGGCGACGTGCAGGAAAATAAATTCTTCACCCAAACCTCGATAGTATCAAGAACAAGATAGCAATTGATATAATGGAGGCAGTCCAGCCTATGAAAATATGCCTAATGATTTTATGATTCGAGGTGATGATTTCGAGCTGGACAGTGACTGGCGTGGACGAGGTAAGCTCAGGACAGACGCATTTCTCATCTTTTTCTCCACGACTCCAAAATGCATTCTTGCATAAGAGTTATGCGTACTCTCTGTTTGCCTTGGTCGCTAAAGTTCTTTATTTTCAAGTGGACCGAACAGTAACGTCCGTCTCTTTGATCAAACCCATTTGGCCAGCATGTGCTTATCACTCCATCTAAAGAAAACCGTCCACTGTTTGTTTTTATTCCCAGACAACCCAGTTTGGAAGAGACCATTCAGCTCTGGTAACAAAACTTGACGAATGGCAAACGGTCGGTGGTGTTGGCCGGTGTCCACAGATGCACCTTTGGTTTGGTGGCTTCAGCTTTAATGGAACTCAAGTGCGGTCAGGAGTTTCTACACACTCCTCGTGAACATGAATGTCGTTGGTGTATTGGGCTTCTCAAAAGGTTTGCCAGCTCCCACTGGAATGACCAAGACACAAGAGAACTGTACAAGGTACTGCACAAGGAGCTCAGTGCAGATCTGAGCAAAACGATGGTAGACATACTCAAGTCAAGACTCCTCTCTCTTGTTGCCGTTTCTAATAAAGATGCGCCGACTTCCAACAGTCTGACCTGCCGAAGCCAGTTTTGGTCGATTCTGATTTTCCTCATTCTACTATAAACTACTGTATAATTGACAGCATACAAAAATCTATCTGTAACTTGAATTGAAATAAAAAATGATCTGCCTATAATGAAAGGGGACGGGGTGGCTCGGTGATTGGCCAAGCGTTGGATGGTTGATCAGGAGGTCAAAGATGCTCGTGATTGGTTAGTGTCACTGTGATTGACGTGAGAGTGCGACCCTCCCGCTTAAGAGCTCCTGGCTACAGATGACTGTAGTGGGATTCATTCAACTTGTGATCTTCCGATGAAAGCGCAAATGCACTGATCTTATGCCACCGTGCAATCAGCACAGAATCGGTTACATGCGAGGCTGGAAATACGAGGCTGTAGTTTCTAAACAACTACAGATTCCGGGAGCAGTTTGAGCAGTCGTACGCACTCCAAGTGCACGTTATTGGCAGGTGGAGCCACTTGGACAAGGTCTGCAATGAAACCCAAACTATCAACCTCGGCTTAGGAGAATGTGGTTCAGACAGTCAGGAAGAGCCCAGGACCCACCATGGCGCTGACCTGCGAGCTTCTGAGACGTAACTGAAAAGTACCGCTGTCGAAGCGGTTTTACATCACTGTGGACTAAAAGGCTGCCGTTCAAGAAGGAAGTGAAAACTGCTCTAAAATCAACACATTCATGCTCGGCTACAGTTTGCAGCTGAGCACATGGACAAAAAAAATAATAAAAAATGTTACAGAAGGAAAGCTGAGGTGCAGAAGAACATTGTGTGAGCTCTTACGCATGGTGATGGTAGCATCCGGTTTTTATGCCAGTGAAATCATACAGGAGTAGGAGATCCTCATAATTCTTCAGCAGAATCTCAAATCATCAGTTAAATCACAAGGCACAATCACTCTATCTCAGAAAAAGACCAGTCCAAAAAACAAAACAAAACAACAATCACTGTAAGCCCAATATTGCCAGGACATGCGTGTATGTAAACGTCTATATGGCCACATCTCTATGACCTCACCATGTGCAGACTGGCAGGGCCCATGGACACAGAATGACTTGAGACGTGTCCTTCTCCTAAGCCGTCCACTCACATGATTGGTTACGCCGTCTTTACGGGTGAAACAAAATGCGTTCTCCTTGTAGAAGACAAGACAGCAGGAAGAGCAGCAAGATGAGAGACAGAGACGATGCGGAGAGAGAGAGAGAGAGAGACTGAAAAAGAGAAATAAACAGAAACAAAACACATACAGATACAGAGATACAGCGATACAGGTGGAGACAGCAGAAGACACAACCAGTCAGAGACACAACCAAGGAGAGCGACAGCTGAAAACAGAGTAGGAACAATATAGAGGGATAAAGAAAAAACAGAGCGGAGGAACCAATGTGGAAACACACACAGTCGAAGAGGGAGAGAGACAAGAGAGTAGACGAGATGGAAGACAAAAGCAGAGGACAGACAGACAGAAGCAAAGTAGAAGAGAGTGAAAGAGACAAAGTGAAGAGAGACAGACAACCAGATTAGATGAGAGATACAGACAAAGAGAAGAAAGACAGGGACAAGGTGGATAAGAGAGACAGATGGATACAGAGAAGAAGAGAAAGAGAGACACACAGCATGAGAGAGAGAGAGAGACAGTGAGACAGGAGCAGAGTATAAGAAGGAGGAAATAGTGTATAGTTCTTACACATACAGTATAATACTTACAATAATTGTCATTTATATTTCTTTTCTTTTCTTTTTTTCCTTTCATACTAGAACAAAATAAAAATCCACCCTGTGAGACACGTGCACGTCTGGGAAGTTTGTGCCACTGAAGTGTGAGTAACGTGCGGTCGCTCGGCCATCTCTAATACGTACGTCTGTGGAAGTCATTCATTAGAAATGTTAAAATAACACATCAGACTTATTGTCTGTGACCCAGACGATGGCGGTTTTGCTCCATTAGTTCACATAAAAGATATGACGAGGTTTATTAAACATCCATATTGCTATAAGCTCAGTTTTGGGAGGGAAAAGTTCCACGTGTGTTTGAACGGATCGTCACACGAGCAGCATGAGGTTCTCCATCAGCACGGGTCGGTTTCATAGACTTCAGGAAAAAGAAGAAAAAAAATGTCTCCAGAAATCTCAGTATCTCTTCAAACATCTTTTTAAAAAAAAAAAAAAAACTACGGCTCATAATCGACGCTCGGCTCGAGGAATGTGTGTCTCGCAAACTGCACATGGTCCGCTGCTAAATAATGACCCGCTGGAGCATCTATGCAAGTCGAGTAATTATTCCAATATGGAGCAGGAGGTAGATTTCATCATCAGAAAGAAAAGGAAATACCTTCTGCTTTGGTCTTCAGTTCGACGGCGACCCGGATTCCTTGGCGTGCCGGAACCGAGGTCACGAGTCAGACCTCTAAAGCCTGGTCACGTGGTGCGCCAAAAGTGTCATCCCACCATGATCGTGCGTCCCAGTGAAGCGACACCGCTTCCATTCTGGGCGCTCCGGAGGTTTTTTTTTTTTTTTTTGGTGAGAAAGAACATCTCTTAGGCCCCAGTGGAAACATCTGCTCAGACCCGGTGTTTCGCCGGTCCGTTTATAGATGAAGAAAAGAGACGAAGGAGAGGAACGAGTATGGGACTTGATGATGGGTTTTATCCTGCATGACCAGTTTGACTTTATTAGAACGATATTGATCCGGAGAACCGGTTGATCACCATATCTACCTGATATACTGTATGGAATTACTGTCCATAAATATCTATAGTTTTTTTTTTTTCCCTTTCTTTTCATAACGTACTGTAGCTGCTCTGTATTATTATTTCTCATTAGACTGTAAACTGTTCAAGTTACTGTAGGTTTCCGTGTAAGCGCGCTCGTTATAAAATCGAGACGGCACCGTATCAGCGGCGTGCGCACGTGCTTCGCGTTGAACATCAGATACCGATTGAATTCCTTTACGATGAAGTCGCCCTGATAAACATGCTGCTTTTATTCTCTTAATTTCAACCCCTGTTCGTCTTTTGCAAGCAAAGACGTTCAAGGCTTTATCTGTTTGGCAGCACGGACAAGGCGAGCTCGGACGCGGCATGGAAAGCTGCTCGGTCGCTCTGCTACGAAACCAGGCGGCACGTTATAAAGATGTAAACAGGAAGACATGTTAAGAGAGACATCGGCGTTTACGTTTGTTGATTTTAATCCTGCAGACTTGACATCTTCCGAAGGCTTACATTGTTCCATCAGCATAGATGGAGGCTATCTTCGATTCCCTCGATCGTGTGAGGCCTAATAGTATGTGCACCTACGTACTGTATAAGTCACAATCCACAACGGTGTTTCTCTCCATCAAATTGCTGCCAGATGTGGACTGATTAACATCATGTGGACATGTGGAACAAAATAAAGAAATGTGATTTTGGTAATTGAATCCTGGCGCCTCGACCAAAAAAGTTGACTTTCTATTTGAATACCCATGCATAGCCTTAGCTGCTTGTTTGGTCGTGATGTCATAATATCAACATCCCGCTTTTTTGGTCTCGGAATTACTTCCATTGAAGGCATGGAGGCAGCTTCTCCTTGCCGCGGTCTCACTCACTCCGATGGATCGGAATGCCAGTTCATGGGTTTCGCGCAAATCTTGCGGGAAGCCAGGCGGAATGGTAGAATCGTTAATGAAAGAGAAAGAGGGGCGGGGCAGAAGGAAAGGAAGCTGAAGAGCGGACGAGTCCATGCAGGAGGGTACGGTATTGTAGTCGGTTGTTCGTGTTGGCATTGAATTATGGAGCAAACTAGAAAAGTCCAAAAAACCTTCAAGCGGCTTTTAGCGTGCCTGAGCTGTTGCTGTCATCAGGATTCAGGCAGCATGTACTGTAAACCTCAGCTAATTATATCTACTCTTTAAATAATACAAACCCGACAAAGCACAATAGTCCTCTTTAACCAGGCCTTTCTCATTGAGTCTGAAGAAAAGGGGATTTGACTGATTTGTTTGTTTAACTGGTCAAGTAGCGAACTTGCGCCTACACACACATACACACACACACACACACGCCCAGAGCGCAGGCCATATGGACGCAACATCCAGCGTTTGCTTTGGACCGAATTAAAAACCTTGTCAGAAAAGTGGATAGCAAAGAATCTGTCTCACTGCCATTTCCAAACTTGGATTAGATTCACTACGCAGAATAAAGTATTTGAGCTATTATACAATAGCGGCACGGTGGCTTAGTTGCTAGCACTGTCGCGGTGCATCTCCAGGGGCCGGGTTCAATTCTCACCTTCTGGTCTGTCCGCACGGAGTTTGCGTGTTCTCCCCATGTTTGGTGGGTTTCCTCCCACCGTTCAAAGACATGCAGATTAGGCTAATTGGCGTCCCCAAATTACCTGTAGTGTGTGAATGTGTGAATGTTGACTGGAGGTCCTACCGCGGTTATAAAAATGGGAATAAATCCAACAGTAGTCACCACTGGCCACATGACCCCTAGTTGAACTGCAGAGGTTCCTAGATGGATGGATGGATGGATATACTGTATATTATACTATATTTGCCCAGGCATGGTGGCACATTGGGTAGCATTCTTCCTTCACAACTTCAGGGTTTCTGGTTTGATCTGAAAAAAATCGATTCAGTTTCCAAATGAGATTTTTGTAAAATTATTTTTACACTCATAATAGAGATCCACCAATCGATCAGCCAGCGCCTGGAATCCGCTGTTTTTCAGCTCGATCTGCCGCCACCGATCAGCCTCCCATATAAACGGTTCTGAGCCGAGTGCACGAGCTTCCTAATGGTGCAACGGAATTTTCTACGACGTCCCTTTATCAAAGGTCGTACACCTTGAAAAGCCTCTCGGAGATCATCCAGTCTCAAAACGCCTCACTACACCCGCTTATCCCAGACAAGCACAAACACCGCAAGTGCAAATTAGCCTGGAAAGTTGTGCGCGTGCTCGACAAGCTACGCACAAGCTACATGTGCCCTCGTGCTCACAAATGCTCCGCAAACACTCATCATCAGACTTTGGAGCCATTTGAAGCGGTAACATTTCTTTATAATCCTACAGGTGGCGCACTCTTACCTATTCATATTCACATTTTCATCCCGAGCGGTAGAAGTGAATTGTTTGCTAAGTTTAGAGATAATGATTATGGCAGCGGACGTAACAGAAATGTGTAAATATGCTCAGTAAAAAATAAAAAATAAATATTTGAAGTTAAATGTTAAACTCTTGCATTTGAAGTCAGTTTGTACAGTTTAAATGCTGAGGTTGGAGATCTCAGCGCATGTCCTTGGATGTGTGTGGCGACTGGGGACGGTTCCACTTGACCGTGAAGATGCTCTTGGATTTGACTGATGCGGACAGCTGTTCAGTGATGATGCAGATTTTCTCACACATTTCCATTACTTTCTTTTTTCTTTTTTTTTTGTTGCAGTAATGACCATTAATGAAGCTGTATATAAATACAATAAAACTGAATTGAATTGTCTTTGCTTTTTAAGTGTGAAAACTAATGTTATAAGGGATGGGCTTATTTTAATTACTCATGTTCAATTCATGAAGCTGTTGATTTACGCTAAGGTGAAAAACTTTAGAGGTATGACGACTTTTTTTTTTTTTTTTTGTAGGACTGTGAAATTGTCAAAGGAATCTAAAAGAAAAATAAATAATGTATCAGGATAATAATCAGGAAATTAATAAAATGATGATGTGTATGAATCACAATGTCAATCGGATCAACACATGGGAATCGTGATAATATCATATCGGGTGTTCAGAGGAGTGTAGGAGGTCACAACACCTGAAGTCACGACCTTAAAGCACGTCTTTATGGACTGTGGTTTGTGCACCGGCATGATGGAACGAGTCTGAGCCGTTTGGCTCTAATGAAGGGAAATTTCCATTAGTGTAATGCTAAGATTCCCAAATACTTCTGGTGAAGCTTAAAGAAAAAGAACTTTTACACAATCTGAGAAAACAGAAATACCTCCTTTGTCTGACTGCACAGTAAACCCTAATGCTCAATAATGAATCATATTGAGTGATGTTAACTTAAACAATTACAATTAGTTCAAATGAATAGACCTTGACGAGTATTTTTGGTATTTATGAGTTTGTAGAAACGTCACTTTTCAAGGTAGCTGTTTTAAGCCACAGTAACCAGAGTCTCCTTAACGTTCCACCAACTTAAAATCTTTCAGCCGAGCGATTTTGTGTCTGACGTCATCAATGCACATGTAAACCGCCCACATTGAATTGTTTTAATCATGATGGTGGATTGGTCTGTCTTCACATAATCTTTACCAATCTGGCCTCCCTAAAGGACCAGAGCGCCGGTGGCTCAGTGGGAGGTGTTTCCCCTGCCGTGCGAAGGGGCCGGGTTCGATTCCCAGCCACTGGGTGAAGCGTCTGTCCCAAACCCGGATAATAATGGGATGTCGTTGTGTTCAGAGCGGTATCTGGCGTAAAAACCGCTGTGGCGACCCAAAGCCAGGAGCAGACGAAAGACCAACAACAGTTTATTAATTTGCAACGACTAAAAAAATTATAGTGCGAGTGATTACCTAAATTTTTTTTTAGTTTTGCCAGCTTAATCGGGTTTACAGTGTAGATATGACTGATTCCATCTCAGAGCTGGTTATATTTGGACTGAGAGCTCAGATCTGATTTTATCGACGTATCCCGATTGGAATCAGATTGCCTTCATGTTGTCTGAACAATGAATCCACATTGAACCTGATTTTCACAAATCCTGATCTGCACCACATCCAAAGGCGGTTTGAAATCAGATGTAAACCAGATTCCTAAAGAATGCGCCTCAATCAGATTCCCGAAGTGTCCGTTACAAAACTTACAACACGTTGCGACGAGGACGTCCGTATGATCACGTAGCCGTGGTTCAAAAACTGAGTGAGGAGACGCTGGAAGAAATGGGACTTGGACATGCATACTGTGGTTACGCCAACGGCTCTTCCTGGAAACACATTTAATTTAGTCTCTGTGTGAAGATTCGAGGGTGTGGCTGTTACTGTCATGGCAAAAGCAGGAAAAAGACCCGTGACCTAAAGCATAACGCCTTAACTTTGGCCGACTGTAACCGCAGCATGGACAAAAGGAGGACAATAGTCCCTGGGTTGAGGACGAAGTGAAATGTCCGATAGCACTCTGATGGATCAGTGCAGGATGATATGTGGAAATTCTGTGCTACACACGAGTCTCAGGCGCCGTTACCGTGACCGCAGGAACCAATGCGGAAAGGTCGTCAGATTCGGGCTGCCGGTCTGAGCAGAGCCAACGCCGATCAGATTTGTGAAACGACGCGGATTTGCCTGCAGTCTGAGCAAGGCCGTCGAACCTTAAACGCTCGTTCATCATTTGGTTTCAATATTAGTAACAACTCTAAACCTGCATGTTCGTACTACAGTACGTGTAGGATCAGAGTCACAGTAGATGATGTATTCGACCATTCCATCACGGTGAGAAACCAGGCAGTGATTTTATCACCTTGAGACTGAACTCGTCTCGACGTAATGCTTAATCTGGTCTTCAGAGAGAGAGAGAACCAAACTTTTGTTGAACTTGGCTCAATGCTAATGGTTTAGGATTGTTTTTAAAATCTGATTGTAATCAATTAAGAGTAATTCATTAATGATTATTATTAGTAGTAGTAGGAGTAGGAGTAGGAGTAAAAGCAGAAGTAATCGTGGCAGCCCTAAAAATCAACAAATGTCACATCTTCAAAAGTTTATTCATTGTTCTGTGAAAGTAAACATACTGTAGTTCCTGGGGAAAAAGCAATAAAAAACCAGAGGATAAATGAGCTATTATGCTTTTGGTCATTGGATAAACATCCAGTCTCTAAAGAAACAACATAAAAAATATATATAACTTAGATTTAAGAAAAAATTAGGCTACCATTGCCAGTTCCTGTTTTTCTCTTAACAGTCCGTAATAATTTAAAGATGTTGTGAAGCACGAGCGCAACAATTGCCTTTTGTCCGTCATCATCTTTTGAAAGCAAATATTGTCCAGGGGAATAATTAAACCCAACCTGAAACAAATTACAGTACAAAAACTGGCGAATAAAAAGGTTCAGGCTTAAACGTGATCCATTCTGGATGATGGATGTCTCCTCGCTTGCAACATCTTCCTTTCACCTTGATCCCTAAAGTTCATTGGAGATTCGAAGCATCGCAGATTTCCCTCCTGAATAAAGAAACAAAGAGGAGGATGTGCGCTTTCAAATCGTCTTCTGACTCAGAGGTGAGACAGTCTTACCAGCAGCATCAGGAAATTAACTGGAATGTTTCATTTTCCCAAAAAGAAAGAGAGAGAAAAAAAATAAAATAAAGGCGTGCACATGTTTGACTGGATTGCGGGTTCTTGAGCACCGGTGTCTGTCTGCAGAGTTCAGGCTGCGAGAGAAGCGACTGAACAAACTCGCTCGCTGGATGCGAGACGAGACGCGTGCAGCCTTTATTAAGGAACCGCTTTGGCCTTTCGCACCATCAGACTGGTCAGGTTTAGCAAACATAAGGCTGGAGGACATGAAGGACAAACAACATCCCATCCCCCACCCACAAAAAAACACATTCTACAGTACCATAGGATGCACACACACTCATACACACACACACACACACACACCACCTTCGTTTTATTCTGATGTATTTCATAAAGTGGCCCTGCGTCGGTACTGCTCGCATACGTCACATAAATATGTAAAGAGATCAGTCCCATTCAAGCCATACTGCATGAGCTTAGAAATCACAACACACACACACACACACACTCCGAAATTGAAGTAATACTGAAGTGGTGTTTCTTTTCAGAAAACATAAATGTCTGTTTCTTGCGTCTTGTAAACATCAATTTGAGCCTTAATTCTCACCAGCTGCAGACTTTGTATAACGTGGGCCAAGATTTCTGCTTTTAAGCAGGAACATATGAGAAGACACACATTTATTACAGTATAATACAGATAACAAGGTAAACGTCCCTTTGGGTCGCGACCCTCGCCGCCAAACATTCAAACCCTGGACATTTCAGCTGCAGGAACTTTCTGCCTCGTGGAAAAAGAAAAGAAAAATAATAATATGTAGGGAGTTGGACCTGGGACTTCAGGGGGTAACTTGGTTTTAGCTGGACTCGGGTCAGTGGTTAAGGTGTTGGACTATTGATCAGAAGGTCCCAGGTTCGAAGGGGGCCTTAAACCTCACCTGCTCAGATGTTTAACGTGATAAAAATGTAAGTCGCTCTGGATGAGGACGTCTACGGTACAGGACGCCGTACTTAAGATTTTGTCTGTCTTTGTATCGGAAATGACGTGGAGCGAGTCATTATTCTGTGTGCGAGGTGAGACTTGTGTCTCTTGACTTGGGACATGATTTGAGACTTGTGTGCCTTGACATGGGACCTGGTCCTGGATTTGTCTCTTTTTATTCTTCACTATCTTGTCTTTACTTCAGCCTTGTCGTATTTTTTTTTTTTTTTTTTTTTTACTCGGGACCCGAGTCGGGAGAGTTTTGACTCTTTCGCCTCGGCTCCGTCTTAAGACTCGTAGGTCAACGTGTCTGAACTTTATATGAAACTTGTCCTGGATTACTTGGGATTGCAGACTCATCCGTCCTTGTTCTGTACGCGGCGCGAGGCTTTTCATGTCTTTACTTGCGATTTGATTTAAGACTTGTACGTCTTTGCTCGGGAACTTACTTGGACCACGGCTTGTCTGTTTTAGCGTGGAATTTAAGATCTTAAATGATCTGCCTTGACTTGAGCCTTTGTCCATCTTTATTTATTATTCAACTTAAGGCTCGTGATGCAGTCTTGGCTGTCTCTGCTCTCAGTTTGTCTTGGTGTCGATATACAGTATCTTTATTTGAGATTGAGGCTTGAACCTTGTCCATCTTTACTCTCTGTCTAAGACGGTCTTTACATGGGAATTAACCTGCTTGTCTGTCCTTAATTAGGACGTGATCTTCTTCATCTTTACACTCGTTGAGATTTGTTCAGTCTTTTCCATCCGTAGTGGGTCATGACTTGAGATTGGTCTGTCTTTACTTAGGCCTTGAATCGTATGTCATTACTGCGGGAAGTGACTGTAAAATGTCCTGATTAAAGGACACATAATCAGGATGTCGTTAGATTTCCATCCTTATTCCCGACTTGTCTCGAGACTTCTCTGTCCTCTCTCCAGACCTAAACTTCACATGAATCTTCACTCGGGTGTTGCACGTCAAGTGTCGAGACTTATTTCCTGCTTGAGGAGTCGTGCGTCGTTCCCACCTCGAGTTTAAAAAGTTGTTGTTTTTTTTTTCCCTCTTTATTCTCATTTAGAATCCCGCGCGGGACAAACACCATGCCAGTAAGAGGAATAAAACCCGACATGGTTGGCGCATGCGATGGGATGGTTGAACACTACGGCGCGCGTCTGCATTAAACACTTGCTGCCGACAGAACTTTCCGTGGCGTTGGCAGATGATGGATAAATGATCTGCTAAAAAGACAAACCAGTATGATAATTGCGGCCACATGTTATAATTACGGGCTTACGCTTGAGAGCGTGTGTGTGTTCATGGACATGTGTCCTACTGAGTCATATCACAGCAATTTAACACCATGTGTTTTCTCCATCGCTTTTCTTCTTCGCGGGACGCAGACGAGTCTACGAGCAGTTCGTCTTTTCTTAGAGGCACTTTAGGTGCTTTTGATCCGCGTCCCGGAATGTCTGAGCGCCTGGACGCCTCTTGAATATGAAATGGACAAAAATGTGACCTGGGTATAACGTAGAATGGCACGGTGTCGGTTAGCATTGGTTAGCAAGCTGGAGTGTAGCGCATGCGCAGTTTTTTTGTTGGTTATGTTGGCAAAGTAGGTTAATGTGCTATTATTTACACAGACGTAGTAGTATTATTATTATAATTAATAATATTATTATTAGGCACTTATTATTAAATGCTGAGGCTAAATCGATTCTGGCTAACTAAGCTGTTGAGCCCTACTAAATCAGAAGACAAATGTCTTTCTTTTACTCGATGTCCAGCCAAGTGAACAGTAGCTAGGTCGTTAGATATAGAGTTACTTCATAGAAGTTATTTGCTTTTTATCCAATAACAAAGTATGAAAAGTAAAACTCTACATCTTGGCGGGAAGAAAAAAAAAATAATAAAAGAAAATACAGTTACCGCTTTTACTCTAGTGGCGCAGCGCTAAGCTAGCCAAGTCTGATCTGACGTCACAAAGCGAGCAAAGACTCTTGGTTTATCAAACCTACTGAAACTCTTAAGACTTAGATTGTTCGATTTGAGACACAACGCTAGTGGACCGATGATGTCACATGATACAGCTGTACATTATTTGTACGACCGCAGGACGCGTGCAGCAGCCAATCTTGCATAGACGAACTTACAAGCGATTCCAGGCTTTAGAAAGCTTGTAGTATTTCAGTGCGTATTTATATATAAAAAAAAACGCTTGCTTATGTTCTGGGTGGAAAATAATAATAGCTTGAAATTGCTTGACATCTTGATAAAAAGTCTTAAACTGGCGAGATCAATAACCTAGAACGTAAGGCTGGAGTTATTAAAGGAACATGTTGTATCTGTTAATGACAAATCACTGAAAATGGTGTAAACATGACACTGTATGATATCTGCATCATCATTCTGAACCTTGGGCACCGTATAAATATTGAGAAACAAACAAACAAACAAACAAAGAAACCTGTAGAATCTCTGCAGTAACTCCAGGAAGCGCACCCAGGGACCGGCGGTCACGTCAGAGATGTGCACTTCTCCTTTTAAAGTTTACACGAAGGCACTTTGGCGAGATACAGAAATAGAGTATAAAGAACAAAAACAAACCCAAAAAAAAAAAAAGTCATATCAAAATAAGTTAACAAAGCAATTCTGCAATACCGACATCAACACTTATTATGAAAAGCGCTTGTGCATCGAAAAAAGGCACAAACCCTCAAAACAACACCGAGGTGCTGCGCTTCAGGGCACTTTAACAACAACTCCAAGTACCAATAAAAAAGAGTCTACTTCATATTCGGAAGTACAACAACAACAACAACAACAACAACATCAAAAATACGCAGATTCCAAAAGTACAGGAAGTCACGTTGTGGTGTTGTCGTTTGCTGTCCGGACGCGGATGCTGCTAGTACTTGTGCATGATGGGTACTTTGACAGTCTTGATTTCGGCTATATGAGAGGACTTCTGGATGATGCAGCTGGTGGTTCCTGCAGGAGCTCCGTCTTTAGGCTTGGCCAGGTTGGTCAGGGCCATGGCTGCGTTGATCTCTCGCCAGTACGTCTCATCTTTTCCACGACCTTTTTCCTTCGGCGTGACGCTGTTGTAGACACACACACACACACACACACAGACATTTATAAGATAGTGAAACACCAGCTATGACACGGTACAAGGGTGATGAACATGGGTTCTGTGTGTCTTTATAAAATGTACTAAAGTAAATACCATCTTCATGACCTCATGGACCATAGAGCCCCAGGCCTTCCTAAATGCTCTCCATAGAGGACCATCTACGGGCAAATTGGGAACGCCGATTAGCCTGATCTGCCTGTCTTTGGACTGTGGGAGGAAACCCCAAGAACCTGGAGGAAACCCACCAAGCACGAGGAGAACATTTAAACTGACACAAAGCACACAGACCTGACGTGGAAATCGAAACCCGGGACCTGGAGGTCCAAGGCGACAGTGCTAACCACAAAGCCGCCATGCCGCCAGGTAGCTACTGTATTAGTGACGCTACTAATCATGGGTTATCCCCAAAGAAAGAACCAGTGTTTAATTAGTTTATCTTGTCTCTTTCCAAGGACGACTATCGACTATTTCTGGAATAGAAATCTACAGCTACACCAGTCCTGTGCCAATATTGTTGAAGACCCCTAATATTGTTGTGTTAAACCCAAGAGCAGTTTTCTACCTCCCAAAATGTTTTCTACCTCCCTGAACATTTTGTAGGTGTTACAGCCTGGAACGGAAATGGACTCGGACTGTTCTTGGAGTTACAGGAAATGATTCCACACAAACTCTCACATGGATCTTGGGATCAGAATATTCTGCATAGATATCTCCATTTAGGTTCTGGTGCCACGAATTTGCCTTCAGAACTTGCCATCATTTATTGAATGAAGTCTAGCCGTGAGCAATTAATGTTCTTTGTACCATAAAGCAGTTTCATCGCTCATGGCTCGACTTCATTCAACAAATTACGGACTTCTGATGGCAAATTTGGCAAAATTACCTGATGACAAATCAACACTTGACATGGCAAATCATTGTGTTGTTCCAAACATGAATCATCCTTCAGGGTGACACTACAGTACGTCTTTATCGAAAATAGACAGGATTATTCAGAGCAGCAATCATGAGACCAAGGATAGGATGAGGATGGGAGAAGCTCCTGAAGCTCTAAAACAACTCCTACTGTATGGCATGTAAAACTAGATTTCTAATATAATGAGATCAAATTTTTTTGTTTGTTGGGATTTTTCCCTAATTTCTCCCTAATTTAGTCGTGTCCAATTCCTCCCCGTCACTAGGGGGCTCCCACATTAAGGCTACTACTACCACTCAGCCGGGAGGGCCGAAGACTATCACGTGTTTCCTCCGAACCACGTGACGCCAGCTGACCGCATCTTTTCGAACTGCTCGCTCGCGCACCGTTGGGGGCGGAGTCACACACTCGGAGGACGGCGCTATCCGCTCCCTCCGCCGCGCGAGCTCACAGACGCCCCTGACTGGCTGTAGAGCCGTGATTAATGTCGGAGCACTAAGTACCTCTCATCCCTCCCCTCTGAGAGAGCTCGGCCAATCAGCTCTCTCTAGACCTCCGGCTGCGAGAGGTTACAGCACCACCCGGGATTCGAACTAGCGATCTCCGGATGATAGGGCGAGCACTTTAACCACTGCGCCACTCGGAGGCCCCAATGAGATCAAACTTAAACATTTTGGCTTATGTTTGTGGGAAACCCGAGATTTGTGGGAAACGTATCATCCTCAGATGACGCATGGTGGCGGTAGCATCGTGTGATATGGAGATGGACTGGGAAACTGGTCAGGGTTGATCCCAAATAACGGTCAGCCTTAAAAGAAAATCTTGAACCCGGGTTAGGGTTCACGGCTGTCCACTTGAACAATGATCCTAAACACACTGCCGAATCCATCGACTGCTGTTCATCAGTGGTCTCCATCCATTTGATGGACCTTGTGCGATTCTGGCAAGCAGAACGAAATTAAACTATGAGCATCCAGATGTTTAGCATTTGTCTTATGCTATGGACGCATTCTGTGCCTGCAAATGTTAGACATATTGTATAGATCAAAAGGTAAAAAAAACAAACAACAAAAAAAAAACAATTAAAGTGCATTTTCGAAGTGCTCCAGGCTGTAACACTACAAAACGTAGACAAGTTCAAGATCACAGCGGAGCGTACACGAGCGAGAGCAAACTGACAGTGGTTTACAGTCAAATAGCTCTTGAATGCCTTCCACAAAAATCAGGTTATATTCATGAATAGGCTTCTATCTGTCTGGCTTACTGGATAATATCAGCAGATTCAGTAGATTCGAGTCAGTGATTTATAAGGCAGGTGGGCAGTTTGTCTCTAATAAGCTCAGCGAAAACGACCGACGAATGCCTGATTTCAGTGCTTATGTTAAATTAATTTAAAATGCTTGAGTTTTATGATGTGCGTGCGTGTGTGTGTTGTGTGTGTTGCAGTGCAATCAGTACTCACTTGTCACATTTACTTGATCCATGATCCACAGCCTCTGCAAACACAACATCAGAACAAAAAAAAAAAAAAAAAAACAAAGTGTTAAGTGCAGTTCAGCTCAGAGCTCAGGTTAATGCTGATGGATAGCATAATAAAATTCGTTTGGAGGATGTGTGTGAGTGTGTGTGTGTGCGTGTGCGTGTGTGTTTGCGGGAGACAGAGGGAGGAAAAGATAAAAAGGTGTCGATGTAAAGAAAAGGCGATGGGTCAAACGTTGATCCTGAGACGTTTATCATGTGAGACACACCGTACGGATTTACAGTATCTTAGGCGACCGCGCCCACTGAGACTGACCAGGACGCTCTTCAATCTGGCGGTTATTTCATTTGTACACTGAAGGATTCACAACCGTTCCAAAATAACATCTCACATCCCAAGCCTATAAGGCCTGACAAAAAAAAAAACAACCCTTCAGAACGTGTCCTCTGGGGAGACCGAGGTTTCTCATTCATCCTTCTCTTTCCTCTTCGATCGGGACTCTTGCAGCACACACAGCACTCGAACCCCGTCCAGAGCCAAAGAGCACCTAATCATCCCCAAAGCCTGGCTAGCTCTGCAGCTGATCTACCTCGTTTCTTCCTCCCTCCCTCCACAAACACGCACAAAAAAAAAAAAAAAAAGGCGGCACATGTGCGGAGTCCGTGTCCGCGCACACACCCGTACCAGGCCAAGTCTGCCTCGGGTCAGTATGAGGCTGATTACCAAATATCCTGTTGTTCCCAGTGCCTTAGAGGTCACGGTTATACAGCACGAGGAAATGATGATGTAGCCAAAACGCCTCTTATATATCTCGACAAGGCATAAAATATCGTGTTCCCCCCCCCCCCCGTTCTTTCTTCTTCTTCTTCTTCTTCTTTTTTCCAACAAGTGAATACTCGCACATTCCTCCGAAATCCTTGTTGAGGTTTCCTGCTGTCTGGATGGAAATCTTTATTTCCCTCTTTCACACTTTCTTATCCATCTTCTCCAGGCTGCTCAGCGTCTTTCAGCAGGTGACTTAGTGACTGATCTCGCGTCCATGTTCCAAGGATTGTTAACAACGATCATCATCATCAGTCGTTCTGTCTTCAACTCGTCGGAGAATTCGGCAGAATCCGCTTCAACTCCTAGATAATCCAAACCACATTTTATTACTTAAAGAAAAGAAAGGGAAGGAAGAAAGAAAGAAAGAAAAAAAAAAAAGGTTTGCGAAGTAATACTGGTCCATACTGCGCTCAAAACCGCTGCAAACATCACCATCGCTTCTGAGCCGTCGCTGAACAAAGACGCTGTGTTCTGGTTTGGAGGAGAACGGCACATACAGACACGCGCAGACAGAGAGAACGAGAACGAGAGGAAACACACACTGTAATAGACCGCAGTCTTGCTGTACACACTCTCCTCGGCGAGCTCAACTCATCTCCGTTTAAAACCCTCATTAAACACCACGTTAGATCATCGTCCGTAAAGAGAGACCTGGAGATAAATCGAGCTCTCAACTGAAAATAAACACAGTACTCATAATTAGCTCAAATGTCAGAGGACGTATAAACATTTCTTTGGTCTATCGCTTCGGCTTTTCATCAGCATAGAAAGCCTTTTTCATCAGACGCACATCACCGCGTGTTTGAATTACACCAAAGTCAGTTACATGTTCAGGGTTTGGCCTCTCTCTGAAAATCATCCATCATTCGCTGTTTAAGGGGAAAGAAAAACTGTGGACGGATCTTTATACTGTACATAAAAACACGAAAGCAAAGCAGAGATGAATAATAAAGAAAACTACTAAGTGACTCTCTTCATACTGTATGTTGGCATTCATGTTCTCTCATCACCGAGTCTAGAGGACTTAAAACACCACCATTAAAATTAAAATGTAACATTTACTGTGTTTGGCTGATTCCGTTCATGTCGTCTCCGTCCACATTATATGTGGGAATAAAAGGTCATGTGACTCGTCTGATGAGTCCAGACTGAGTCTATTCCAGAGTGATGGGCGTGTCAGGGTGAGAAGTGATGAAGCGATGCTCCCATCATGCATAGCGTCCGCTGTACGAGCCTCTGGAGACGGTGTTATGATCTGGGGTCGCTTCAGGCGCTCAGGTCGAGACTCGGCAACGTTATGTGGCGATAAAATGAAGTCACATGACCACCTGAATGTCCTGAATCACCAGCACGTCACATCTACGGAGATTCACAACACACCACCCAAATCGTCCAAAATCTGCCTCGCGTACGTATAACCAGTTCTGTTCTGATTGAGCCGAAGCTCCAGAGTGGCACAAGATAAAAAAACGTTCGCTCCATCATGTCCGCATCCTGGTCGACACGTCCGGACTGTGGCTGCGAGACTATAGAGTAGATCGGTCAAGCCGATCCTGTGCATCTGCGCTTTTAAATTGCACCCCCTAGTGGTGGTGTGCAGCAGGCGTAGCCTCCAGGATAGCCTTCGCCCTCTGAGGTTCAGTTTCAGTTTGCACAAAAAAATATATATTTTTTTTAATATACATATATTATTATTATTGATATCAGTCCAGGGACTTTTTAACATTAGACTTGACTTTGTTATTTCTCCCAAGATCAGCCGACTGTAGCTGCACGAAAATCATTAACTTCCTCAGACCTGTCCTAAAACTAATTTCATCCCCTTAAAGTAGAGCAAAGCTAAATGGAATCTTAACTAGGAGGAAAAAAAAGCTCATATAAAAAACAAAAACAAAAGTAAAATGTCACCACTGACCAATGAAAGTCTTTGCTTTATGATCCATTTTAAACACAATAGACCTTTTTAGAGCTCGGTATCCAGGACAAATCACTGAAACTGAAAGGGTCAACTTAAAAATGATATGCTAAATGCCTCGGACCCGGGCCAGGTCTCACAAATTTGAAGCTACAGCTCTTACGCCGTACAGCCAAGATAAATCCAGTGTTTTCACGGCACCTCAGGGAAACTGGACATCCAAAGCCTGTTCTGGGTCAGAAGCAAAATGATTTGCTTCACAGTTTCGCAGCCTGAAAACAAACCCTCTCCCTGATCATTTCTATCATTTATTTATTTATTTATTTATTTTTTAAAGTCACACTGTCCAAACAGCTTTTTGAATGGATGGAATGTTTCTGTATTCACGAAGGAAATGTCATTTTTCAGCTATAAATAACAAAATACAGAAATATTCATTTACTCTGCAGTCCAGTGTATACAAGCGCCAGGGAGAAACAGGACTTTTATTAGGTCGTGACTTATACGGTGCGATAAGATGGTTATGATTTTATTCACTGCTCCTGTGCTCGTGTATCTGTAACGGAGCGCTGGATCAATCCTTGATGGATAAAACAGCGGTTGATTTTTTTAAACCTGAGAACCGTGATCCTGTGTCCTCTAAATATAAAGAACGTTTTTTATTGATCTGCCATTCTGCAGCGCGCTGAAAGCGAGACTCCCTCATTGAGCCTGTATGTCTAGCATTATAGATGTTGGATATTTTCGATGAGGAACATTCACAAATAATACTTTGAAACTTTGATCTTAATTCAAATCATTTTTTTTTTTGCATAAAAGTATTTCCAGGAACATCTCGGTTTTCTCAGTATCATAAGCAAAGTGCCCCCGGATCTACCCATACTGGACTTTTCCTACTATTACAGATGCTCAATATGAGAGAAACGGCAATCACGTACAACATTTCATCATTAAAGTTACATTTTGCTTTAAAAAGTCTTTAAAAGTCCCTGTACGTCTGTATATTGGTCAGAACTCGCTCCAGCCAAATTTTTGTCACAGCATCACGCGAAAAAATAAAAAACAAAAAAAACTGTCTGGACAGAATTTAATGAGACTTTACGCGTCCTTAGGTACTTGCCTGATCAATATGTTGAGTAGAAGTAAAGTTATGAGCAGTTTTACGCCACTGTCTCAATGAAAACAAACACCTGCACCAATAGATATTAATTAGAAAAACTAAACTGAATATTTTTACTGTGATTAGTTCATATCTTCACTTTGGCTGAAGTACAGTGGAACCTTGGATTACGAGCATAATTCGTTCTGGAAGTGGGCTTGTATTCCAAAACACTCATAAACCAAATCGAATTTTCCCATAAGAAATAATGAAAACTCAAATTATTCATTCCACACCCCAAAAAAATAAATACATAAAAATAATTAATACAAAATATAAAGTAAAAATAAAACGATTAACCTGCACTTTACCTTTAAAAAAAGTAAAAATAAATCCGGACAGATAAGTGTTTTGCGCACAAACAGATTTGTGTGTGTGTGTGGAATTATCCCCTTCCATTGCCTCGTCTTACACAGTAAAACTCCGCCTCCCTTCCCACACCTCGCTTTTAAGTTTCACAACAAACACATTTACAACGGAAACACTGTTTTAACAGGAAAAAAAAAAGAAATGTCTCTAATGACACTCGTGTGAGCGCATACTAACGGAATCACTGCTGTAAAGTAAAAAAAAAAAAAAAAAACTAAAGAACCAGCACTTTAGAAGAAGAATCGTGACAGAGCAGAGTTTCTGTGTAGAGCAGAGTGTGTGTCTGTATGTGTGTGTGTGTGAAGCCGGGGAGGGGTGTGTGTGTCGGTGTGTGTGTGTGTGTTGGTGTCAAATTACGCACGCGCACACACATAGGAGACACGCTGAAACAGAGAGGGAGATGTTGATTATACCAGTAAGAGACGAGCACTAAGACCCACAAAAAAAGAGACGATTACCCACAATTCCGCAGCGCAAGAGAGAGAAAAATCATTGGCTCTGTTGTGATCACATGACGGTCGGTGTCAAAACAAGAAGCGCATGCTTGACACATGACACTCGGCACTCGTAAACCAAGCTCGTTTTTCAAATCAAAATTTATTAAAAATCTTTGCTCGTCTTGCGGAACACTCGCAACCCGCGTTACTCGCAATCCGAGGTTCCACTTCCGCTGGAGTCGTTTTAAGACGAAACTTCATCTTTATCTGATCGACTTTTTCCATTTCTCATCTGTGATTCTCTCTCCGATTACCGAACAGCGAGTGTGTTTGTCTGAGCACCAAAGAAGTACAACTTAGTGTGAACAAGGCGTCAGACACTCGACCTTACAGAATGTGATTTCTGTCTATTAATAAGTGAGACAGAGAGTTCTGCTGTACAGAGACACACACACATGGACGTGGACTTCAACCTCAAATAATAATAATAATAATAATAATAATATTATTATTATTATTATTATTATTATTATTATTATCATCACTGATTACATTAAAGATCGGCAGATTATTATTAGATTTAACCTTTTAACTCTGCAAACAAACACAACCAACAGCTAACAACTGCGGTGAAAACACCGCATGAGGACGACAGCATATTAAGAAAAGAAAGTTTTAAGAGATAAGGTTGTTGGACTAAATGTGGTCTTTTAGGGGGCGCGTTACCCCACGAGCATAATACACTCATGGCCTTAAAGCGATGCACGGCCATTAACACACACTGGTTTCTACACCGTCCCATCAGGGGGAAGAAGAAAAAAGTCCCAGAAATATTGAACACAGATCCTCGGTGCAATTTCCAAACTCTGTTGCCTAAAACATCTAAAAGTCAGATTTTTCAAAACAGCAGCCATGCCAAAGAAATTATAAACCCGTAATAAATCACCTTACTCTGTGTTTTACTATTGTGCTAGTTTGGTCTTTCTTCTCTTCTGCAGCGTGTGTTCTCTGCTACTGGCTGTGAGTGTGTGTCAACGCTCAGGCTGGGTTTTACTGACGCTGGGGGATTTGGAAGCCGCTCTGTAAAAACCTGCCGAGCGGGAGAAGAGAGACAGATCGCGGTTTTTCGGTAACATGGGTCCAAAACGCTCAAGCGCTCTTATTATCGGCACGGGAAGCTGAACGAGAGAGACGCTTTTTTAAAAAATCATTTTTAATCCTAGCGGGATAATAACGTACGCAGTTCTCAAACATGAGAAATTGTTGAAGACAAAAAAAAAAAAAAAAATATATATATATATATAATCTGCTCTGAATTTAACACCAAAACAGACAGACGTTCAGTGTAGTAGAACTGAAGCGGGCTCTGCACACGGCACATATTAGAGACCGTCGAAAAAAAAAGAAAACAATAGATTTCATCTGGCATCTCTGAGGTTCCTGAATCTGTAAAGTTATCCTTCTCACATGGACCTGATCATTCTGACTCCACCATGTGACTCCTAATCAGACCGAAATGATGAGATTCACACTACGAGTCTCCACTACGATGTTGTCATACATTCCGGTAGCTGTTTGTAATCCTCTCTCTGACCCCTGGGACGCCGCCGGCGTGAAGTGATGCTGAAGCTTCGGCGGGAGAGTGAGTCAGTGATTACTCAAACATGAGAAATGGCCCGATGTTTCACTCATATGGTCTTTTACTCTCCTAAACCCATAAAAAAAAAAAAAAAAACTGATTCCGGAGCTTCAGTGCCAACAAACTACGATTGGTGTTTTTAACCAGTAAATATTCCCAGTTAAATGTTTTTGTGGATGTTGTTGGTATAATTGGCAGGATTAGCATCAATCGCAGGTCTTTGGAGTCGCTCAGTGTCATCCGTTCAATCTGAATCACATTTTAAAAGTAAACAGAATGGTTTCTATTTAAGTGGACAAGCTACTGTAGATTTGAGTTGATGTTTCATAAAACTGGTCCGTGTTCACAAGTCGTAGGCGTCTCTCATGACCCAAAGGATGTGAATTGAAGGTTGAAAAAAAAAAAAATTAAAGTTCATTTCTGGAGCATTCCAAGTCGTAACTCTGGGAAAATCTGCCCGTCACTGCGGAGTTTCTCTACGGTGTGTGAGCCAGTTAGCACATCGCTGTGTCCTCCGTTAGCCTCAAACGATGCTGATACTGTCCTTCTTTGCCAGATCATCATATTGTCTCCCTTCTGGAGACTTTAGTCAGTTTGAATGAAACCAATTTTAGAATGAGTGGCACGTGGCCTCGCACCTTCACGGTGCAGGTTCAGTTCCTGCCTTTGGCCAGTGGAAATAAATACAAATGGTCACCATGGTCCCTAGTTGGACTATAGATGGTCCTAGATGGATGGATAGATGGAATTACGGCTTTATGTTCCAATTTTAAAAAATAGGACGATCCACAGACTAGAATCCCTAAGGTCATCTAAATTCCAAGAAGCGCACGGCTATCCGGGGTTACAGAGATTTGAAACGCAAATTATTCATATTTCTTTATATTTCTCAATTTGAGTATTGATACTAAAATTGGTGGAAACTTCTAGAAGACGGAAACTTCTGTAAACAACTGTTGCTTAAATTAAAACATTCCGTGCAAAATTAAGGATTTTTTTCCCCCCCAAAAAATATCTGTAGTGTCCGTAACCATGTCAAATTCATAAAATCTTTTTTGAATACTACACTTTTTCCGTTTTTCTGAATTGGACAAGTTTCATCTGAATGACAATTAAGATCATTGAATGATTTAAATTTTAAAAAGTTACAGACACTAAAGCACAAAAGAGCATGCCATTTTATTTAGCAAATGTGTTTCTCTTTATCTGGTGAAAGTATAAATGTGTATGTATATTTACAAAAAAAAAAAAAAAGTTATCAGGAGATAAGAAGCATTATTATTTGTTATAGTAATATAGTCTTATTAAAAATGGTGTTCTATGATCCTCGCTAAAAATTCACTTTTTCACCGAGGTGAGACACTTTAGCACTAATTGGCCTTAAGAATTTGAATATAACTTTTAATTTCTTTTATTTCCATTTGCGATACTTATTTTTTATAATAACTTACTACTTAATAACCGCTACAAAATGGAGAATTTTATTAATGGCTGCTCATAACTTGCTACAGTACGATGACGTTGCAACATAATTACTAAGTAACTAATTGATGCATCAGAAGTAGCAACAAAAGAAAACGGCATGTATAAAATGAATAATTTCTATTCGGATAAACGTAACAATTTATTGCAACTGTTCATTTTAACTACAAATGTATGCATTTGTGTAACTATAATGTTTCATTTGATTAACAGTTTGTTCCTGTTAGATTGAAAGCCCACACATCTGTACTACATCATACATTTTCCTTAAACGTCATTATTTCTTTTTGCTTAACATGAAAGCTCCAGTCTGGAGGGAAGCTTCAGACTCGAGGTTCTTCCCTCTATTGTTGCGTTTCAGTAGGACGTCTCTGAAACTACGAGCAGGTTTCTCTCTGCACCGCATTCCAAGTGCTCAGTGTCACCTGCTATTTTTACATCTTGAAAAGAAGACATGCTCACATCCTTCACTGTTCATACGAAGGAGAAAAAGGTGGAAGATAACTTCGGCAGACAGACGCTCATTTTGTGTGCCTGACGTGAGTGTTTTGAAAAAAAAAAAAAAAAGCTCAGTGTTCTTTAATAATGCCAAGGAGCGTCTGTGAATGAAGTTAAGATGTTGGCTTTTCCCATCACTCGGCCGCGGCCAAGTCGTCGTGCCAACCCGCTCCACCCACCATCGGTCCCACCGTCCCTGCGGCTCGCACCTTGTTTTCTCATTCCTTCTCCGTCCATTAAACCCCACCTTTCATCCTGTCTTTCTCATTTCTCCTGGACATTTTTCTCTTGTTTTTTTCTGTCTGTCTATGGCCTTGTTTCCATTTTTTTTTTCAGACTGCCTCACTTCCTCACTCATCCCACCACGTCTTTTTTCTTCTGCGTCTCTCTTCAACTCTGTTGTTTCCCTTTAATCTGTCTGTAGTCCTTTCCAAACGAATCTGTCTCTTGTTCTTTCTCTCTCCTCCGCTCATCATTCCTTTGGTCCTTTCAGTCGCTCTCTCATCATATTGCCGTTGCTACAAGAGGAATGACCCGCGGGCTTATCAGTAAATGGCTCGCAGCGACAGACGTGACCTCAGAACCGTGCGCGCAGGATATTTGCTTAAGATATTTCTCTGAAGGAAAAACAAACAAACGAAACAAAACAAACAAACAAAAACCCCAAGGTGATCTCTTACTCCTGGTCCGAAACAGAATGCTGTCTGGTTTCTATAGCACTGAGTCGTGTGGTTTAATCCTGCAGAGGCCCGCTCTCGACACATTCATCTCCCGTGCCTCTCACCGCGTCGACGGCGGTGACATGTTCTGGGCTGTGGCGCTCCCTGGACAGGCACCAAGCGCGAGCAAACAGTGGCAGCATTGTGAGAAAAAGAGAAAAGAGAAAAAGCGAAGGAAATTGCAGTTCTGCCCCGAAGCGAATATCGATCTGTCGGCCTCTCAGTGGCTTTAAACATGAAGAACATGGAGCGCTCGCGGCTTTGTTTTGAGATTGATTTAAGGAAGAATTACAGACCTCATCTGCCAAATAGGTGCACCTTATATAACACATACCGTCGCGTCAGGCCGCGTTTCAATACTCATCTGTCTAATGTTGAGCAATTCAGGAGGAGCAAGTTTTTAAATCATCTTTTGCACGTTTACGGATCCGTGTGTTTCTGAAAGCTCTTGGCTGAATGACTCGTGTTGCTCGCTAATGAGGAAAAGGTTTGGAATATGAGTGAGTTAGAGAGCACTTGCGAGTCTGAGTCGAGTCCCTGGTTCATGCAGCTTTTCTAAAGTGACATTCCAGGCAGGTTATAACAAAACCAGAGGCCGGAATGAAAAGCACCGCCACTCAACTGATTCACAATGATCACTTCAGGAGCTTTTATTCGACAGCTCGTCTTATTCTGTTGGCAGATAATTGTGCTTTTCTTTATACTGGGGGGGGGAAAAAAAAAAAAAACTCCAATAGAATCAGACATTTTCAGGCTTGGAATCATCAGGAGACGGAGTCTTAAAGTGCATGGCGGCACGGTGGCGTAGCGGTTAGCGCGGTCACCTCGCACCTCCAGGGTCCGGGTTCGACTTCCCGCTTCGGCTCCCTGCGTGCATGATGGAGTTTGCATGTTCTCTCCCCCGTGCTTGGCCGGTTTGCTCTGGGTTCTCCGGTTTCCTCCAACAGTACAAAGACACGCAGATCAGCCTGATTGATGTTCCCAGATTCCCTGGACATGTTGACCGTAATATAATAAGGATAGAGCTGTTTAGACATAATAATAATAATAAGGATTTCACCTGTTTAGACATGATCTTTGTAGAGTTTGTCTATTTTAGTTGTGAGCGCACGACTGTAGGTAATAAATCTATAAAAATCCCATTATAGAGAGATTATACAGTATAGTCCGGTCTGTATGGTTTAGAACAAACAGGTTGTTAAATGAGCAGAATTCTGATTGCTGGTGTAGCTGAATCAGAAATCTTGTGTTTGTAAACCTGTGGTCCTGCTGTGTATAGAACAACTTCCAGCTTGAAAACTGAGCTTTCGGTTTCTATTTAAACTCCATGAACACAAATGTCTTCCCACACACACACACACACACACACACGAGTCTCTGCTACAAGACGCAATTGCTAAATTATTAAATAGATAAATTCAATGATGGCAAAACTAACGAATTTCTTAAAAAAAAGCAGGTGAATGCATGAGGATGAACGAACGATGATGGATCCCGGATCGACTGCATGCGAAATATCAAAGCTAACTGTTATAAACCATCATCTAAGATTCCAGTCAGGTTTTAACCATTATTATTATTATTTATTTATTTATTTATTTTACATTTTCTGTATATAATATAATACATATGATACAGAAGATGTGTGCCAAAGAAGTTCCATGCAACATGGAAGTGACCAATTTTTCAATTTTTCTAAAATTTCAATTCGCTAACTTCAGTCATTTTGGAGAGATGATTTGATTTGTGCCCCAAAAATGACAATTTTATGCAAATTATTCACATTTATTTACGAGTGTTGATACTAAAACTGGTGGACGTTTCTAGAAGCATCTGACCTGTAAAAGTTCTTGCTTAGATTAAAGCATTCAGGGCAAAATTAAGGATTCTTCTCCGTCCCAAAAAAAAAATCTGTAGTGTCCGTAACCTTGTCGAATTCATGTTGCAAAATTTGTAACAATGTAACAATTTAGCATTTAGCAATAATACACCTAATCAGGTTTATGTTTAGGTACTTTCATGTAAAATCTAAATTGACCAAGTTTCATCTGAACGTTACGGACACTAAGACATAAAAAAAAGGCATGAAACTGTGTTTAGCAAATGTGTTTCTTTATAAGTGATAAAAATGTAAATGTGTGCATAATTATAAAAAAATAAAATATAAAAAAAAAAAAGGCATCAAGTGTTATGAAAAATGGTGTTATACGATCCTATCTGAAAATTCACTTTTTCACCTGGATGAGAAGCTTTTAAGCACCGATTCCATGTTTCGGCCGTACAGGCAGGAGTTGCGTGGGACCCCAGGGCTCCACTCGTCCACAGTCTACCACGGTCTGCACCGAAAAGCAATTCAGGTTGGTTTCTGTGTGGAAGATCCGTTGAAACCCCGCGGTGGCGACGCCGCCCGCTGCGCCACCTCACCTCTCGAGCCGTTATTAAAAGCAGACGCGATCAGCTACTCATAGCTTCAGCATGTCAGGATTCCTCCAGATGACACGCAATGACATCCGTTTAAGAAACACGCAGATCGCAGGCTTCGCCAGTGCGGTCACACGCTGAGTAGAAGTTAATGTGGAAAGATCAGAGAATAATAAGATGATTTGAGCTATTTAAACATCCTCTCATCTTCGTGTTTATCGGCGGCGGTAAACAGACTAATCAGCGCCACAAACACCGTGCCAGGACCGCGCGCATTTCCAACAGGCAACATAAACTCACTCGTATCGTACGTCCAAGGGCAAGTTCCTGAACTCGGGCAAATATCGCTTTGATGTGAAAACGCCTCGTATTTTTTTTTTTTTTTTTTTTTTGTAGATTTAAGAAGTTCACAGTGCGACTTATAAAAGTGCCTTGAACTTCTTTTATTTCTTTTATCTCACCATACATCTGAACAGTTGAGGGTTAAGGGTGGTTACAGGGCTTTGAAACCCTCCGAGACCTTCTGAACCATGAACAATCCATGACGATGGACACCCGATCAGGAGCTCAAGGGTCAACGCCACATTCCCCCTACGCTGCTTCCGTCGTGCCCTCGATCAGGGCCCTTAACCCTCAGATCACACGTAAGATATGGCTCTCTGTACGGTACAAGAACAACTGGCAAACTATAGGGGCGTAAATGTAAATGTAAGTACATAAACAGAACTATTTTTGGCTCCGACGTTGGAAAGTCTGATACGATTGATAAGAATTTAAATCTGTGCTATTTTTACCATCTGTTAAGCTTTACACATGCACTCAGAGTAAACAGGATGAAGGGAAACATGTCAAATGGATTTCCGTTCCAAGATAACACAGATAGCGCCGCCTATCACACGAATATGTTTGTGTGTGCGCGCGAGTGCGCGCTCACTAAGGCCCTCTTGCAGCCATCTCCACTGAGAATCTGGAGCACGCGAGGTCAACATCGCAGACATGTTGATGGTATTGGTGCAGTAATACGGCCATATCGCAGCCATCAGTACGTGCAGACTTCAAACAGCAGCCTAATGCTACCGGAGGAGGGCAGCTCATGACTCAGCCAGATATCTGTACACGCTCACGTCTGAGAACATGAGAAAAAGACAGCGAAGGGCAGAGAGTCATGTTGAAAGCATTTCCCCGATGTGTTATCGCTTAAAACCCTTTCAGGCTGTACGCAGGTAACGCTCGATCTCTGGCACATCGCGGGCCTGACGCGGCGCCAGGTCCACTCGAGCCCGGTGCAGCTGAGCCGTGGAGAAACCTTGAAGTGATTAGAAGTAAACAACTTTATAATCACGGCCTTCTAATTACTAATCTTCTCCTCGGCCAAATGGAAACTCTTTGTGTCTGTGGTAATCCAGTGCGAGTGCATCTCATCATCGCTTTGGCTTTTTTTTTGTTTCGTTCCAGTTGTTTTGTTTTAATCCAGACGACACGACAGTGCGACACGGTGCTAGTGCGAGCAAGACTAAATCCAGAACTCGGTGTACCCTGGGCGAGTACCTGTGTCTGGTTCCCATCACGTGTAATGGTACCCAAGACAGTAGGAGGTTGTGAGGTGGTTACATCATTTCCCATGTGGTGCTTGTGTTAAACGCAAAAACAACAAGGGTAATTATAGAAGAGCTTCAGGGTATGATTTAGCTTTTACTCACAATTCCAGCAGGTCAGATTAAATCTTCCTCGTGGAGGTGGGAAAAAGCAGTTTGCCTTAGTGGTTAATTGTAGCTTATTTAGTCTCGGCCTTGGTACCTTGACCAGCTCACCCGATGAGTCCCCAAGAGGTCTATGATTTTGGGTTTGTTTTCACCATTGTTAACTTACCTACCGTCCATCCATCCATCCATGTAGGAACCTCTGTAGTCCATCTAGAGACCATTTATACATAGCTGTGCTAGGACCTCCTGTCAACTTTCACACACTATGGGCAATTTGGGATTTTTTGGCCTAATCTGCATGTCTTTGGACTGTGGGAGGAAACCGGGGAACCCAGAGGAAACCTACCAAGCATGGGGCAAACATGCAAACTCCAGGCACACAGACTTGATGTGGGAATCGTACCCAGGACCTAGACGTGAAAGGCGACCGTGCTAACCGCTAAGCACCCGTACCGTCACCCACCATCGTTTCTGTTATTATATTCATTATTTGGACGGTACATAGGAAGTATACGAAGCTCAGATCAATGACTCAACAAGTCAGTCTAAACACATCGTCAACTCCAACCTAGAGTGTTAGCGGTCATAAAAGCTCAAATTATTTATTTAAGTATTATTTATTTTACAAAGAAGCCAAAATATGTTTAAGAACTACTTTCCCCCCGTACAGATTTGTAAGCTTTTCCCTGCCGTGCAGTTCAAACTTCAGCTTCTGGTCCCCTTCAGACATGTAGGAATGTCCTGTCATGTAGGAGGAATGTCACTCCTGTATATAAAGCAGTACAGTGTGTTATGTTTTCAAACTGTTGGGAAAGATCATCGGTCAGTGGAGACCTTTGGATACCGGTTTTCTTAGACAAACTTCCTGGATGACTGTAAAGATTCCTGCGGTATAAATGCACCCTGATTTCCCTGAATTCCTGATCACGTGCCTGAAAAGGTCGCAGTGGGAAAAAGAAGGAGAAAACGTTTGTGCAGCATGAGTGTACAGTACTCAAGTCGTAGGTCCCTGTGACAGATCGCAGCAGTGGAAACACACCTAAGGTCCCTGAGCTCTGGAAATCGTTGCATGGGTTTCAATAAAGGAAATGTGAGCGAGGCTCCAGAGTTCTTCCTGGTTCCTGAAAAAAAAAAGTTCAGAATTTTGCAGAAGAAGATAGCCAAGTTACTAAAAAGGTTTCAGGTACGGAAACGACCCAAGTTTGTGATTTTTTAAAAACAATTAAGACACCAATGTGTCAAAAGTTCCAGATTCCTGAAAACAATGTCTCAGCACTGGCGATGTATGTGGATTTCAAGTTCAAGTTCACAAAGGTGAACAAGTTCTTGCAGTGAATGCATGAAGAAAAACAATGAAAATAACTCAAAGGTTCCTGATAGGTTCCTGACCGAGCATTGCAGTAGAAGTTCCTGGCATTTGGGTGTGGGTTGGATTAAAAAAAATAAATGTATAGACATTTGATCTTGCATTGGATAAACACCTAGATTTTCCTGGATTTCTGCGGAGGTTCCTGTTCTCCTTCTACAGTAGCGATGGCCGCACTTCATCCTTTACATTTGGCCTGTAGATGGCTGACGTGTTGCTCTGAGGCTCAGACGGGCTCACCTGCTCTGGCCCGAGCTCTCGCGCTTGGCTGCTCGGTCCGCTGGCCCTCACCGAAGAGCTGCGATCTACCAGAAGAGACTTTTAAAGTGTTTTCTCTTTTATGTCAGAGTGAAATTAGACTCTGGTATTCAATAAGTGACTGGCACGTATGAGTCTCAGAGGCCTTGTCAGACATTACTGTTTTTATTTAACATATTTCTGCCTCCAGTCTCTGCTTAATGTCGACTGACCTTGGGAAAAAAAGAAAAAGAGAACCTCTTTTCATGTTCGAAAAAACACGTGACAATCTCGGTTAAAAAACAAAAAAAAACTTAGAGGACGATGAGAGCCGGAGAAATGAGAGAACCCTGCTGGAAACTAGAATGATATTACACTGCAGGATATTACGTGGACGGCTCTCTTTTCTGTTTTCTTTTCTCCCAATTCTCATCGCAGCTCATAAAGCCCGCATTTATTTCTCTATTTCACTTTTCAGGCAAGAAAGGGAATTCCTAATAACGGAAAAACCATGGATTGCAAGACAATAAGCGTAATTGCACCGATCCTGGCCATCTCGTTTCTTTTCAAACGAATCGCGCTCGTTAAGCGCTAAAGGCGCGCTATAAATAGTAGGCGTTTTTTTTTTTTATTTTTTTTTTTTATCGAGGAAAAATCGCTCACTGCTGTTGGCTCAGACGGACGTCCCATCAATATTTCAGGCCACTGAATAATGATGGATGGACGCAGGCATTATGATTCATTTACACATAACAGGTGGCGAATGGCAGCGCTTAAATCTTAGACTCCCCAAGAAGCCATTTTTACACCAGGGGTCGGTTTCAGCTACTAAATTTCCTTTTAAGAAAATCATGCCGAGTGCTCTTACACATCTGTCTTCCATCTGAAGCATTTCATTCTTCCTCAAGCATGATGGTATTTATAATGACGTCCACCTTATTAATGTGCACATTCATGGAAATTCAAACACACGAGCGGAACGTGTTCTGGTGCCTCGTAAAAGCCGCGAGTAAACACCAGATCTCCGGCAGGATCCGCCGGCGTTTCTAGAAATCGTTTTCCCCGTGACCGATGCACTGATTCACACTCTCGCACTCTCACTCGCGGAGTTACGGCGGCGGGGCCGGGCACACAGGACGTCCTGAACTCGACCACGCGTGAAAGATAAACACAGAGCAGGATTCCAGCTATTTAACATCCCATTTAGGCATCGTTTAAGAGAAAGTGCCTGGCGTGCGCCCTGGAACTCTCCCGCTCCTTGTTTTCAGTTTTCAGTCTTCTCCTTTTATTTTATTTTTTATTTTATTTCCCCCTCTCATACAGTGGACTATACTGTCCGTCTCCTCCACATGGTGCGGTGGAGATAAGCACAGACATTTCAAAGGTTTAAACTGGGAAGCCTGAGATGGTGAAATGTTTCATTTGTAAAGATAGAGCTAATTAACTCTGCATGCAGTTTCAGAAATTATAAAAAACGGGGAAAAATTACATTTTTGAAAAACATTCCCAGATAACAGAGCTAGAACTGCAGCTTCACAGCTCCCGGAATGCCGTTTCCAATCCTTGCCCCTTGCCAAAAATTGCCGTTAGCCATCCACGCCACCTTTAACAGCAACCGAACCAAATGCTCCCGATAACTGGAGATCAGGTTCTGACCGGGCTCTGGTCCGAGGCTTCTTCGACTAGATCGCTCCAGATCCTTGCGATCGATGCCTTGCTGCGTAGCCTGGCAGTGCTGGACCTAGCATTCTACTCCAGGATTTCTTCCTTCATGTTTTCCTTCTCACCGGCCCTGAAGCAGCAAACCATCCATATATAATATTACACTATCATGCTTGATCAGCTGTCTGATGTCCCTTCCCACTTCCACCTTTCACTCCACAGTCCATTGAACATTCTCCCAAAGCTTTTAAGGGTAACGAAGAGGTGTCGTGGCAAAACTCATATAAGCGTTAGTGTTCTTTGGGGTTAGTCCTGCTTTTCGCCTTGCCTCTATCATGTGGATGCCATTCCTGGCCGCGGTCTTCCTAATAGCAGAGTCATAACTGGTGACGTCCTACGTGAGTCCCCGCACTGCTCTTGGACTAATTTTGGAAGGTCGGACACTTCTGGGGAGGTTCAGTGCTGTTCTACAGAAGGTCTTTCCCATTTGTACAGATTCACCGTGGAAATGAATATATTTGTACCGTACAGAGCAAAAGTTTGGACACCCCTTCTCATTCAGCGAGTTTTCTTTCTTGTGTTCTTCAGCCCAAACGCGTCTCTTCTGCTTGTTGCCTGTCCTTAGCAGTGGTTTCCTAGCAGATCTTCTAGCATGAAGGCCTGATTCACACAGTCTCCTCTTAACAGTTGTTCTAGAGATGTGTCTGCTGCTAGAACTCTGTGTGGCATTGACCTGCTCTCTGATCTGAGCTGCTGTTAACTTGCGATTTCTGAGGCTGGTGACTCGGATGAACTTCTCCTCCGCAGCAGAGGCGACTCTCGGCCTTCCTTTCCTGGGCCGGTCCGCATGTCAGCCAGTTTCTTTGTAGCGCTTGATGGTTTTTGTGACTCCACTTGGGGACACTTTCAAAGTTTTCCCAATTTTTCCGACTGACTGACCTTCATTTCTTAAAGTAATGCTACTTAACTGCTTTTTTCTTGCCGTAATACAAATTCTAACTGAATGAGAAGGTGTGTCCAAACTTTTGGTACATACTGTAGCTTTGTAACTCAAAGGATGATGTACTTTAATTACTGCTCCGTACCGCAGTCCTGTAGGTGGCAGAAAATTAAACTTTCCCAAAAATGCAGGTGGTGCAGTGGTACCTTGGCATACCAAACGCCCCCCCCCCTCCTTCTTCGCATATCCCAGCATAACTGGGGTCAGAGCGCAGGGTCAGCCATGGTACAGCGGCCCTGGAGCAGTTAGGGTTAAGGGCCTTGCTCAAGGGCCCAACAATGGTAACCTGGCTGAGCTGGGAATCGAACCGCCGATCCGTGCCTTAGCCCTCTGAGACACCACTGCCCTTGAGCATTAGGGGAGAGTGCGAACGCAGTCCCCCACTATCAGAATTTATGCAGTCGAGATTCCCACATTTGGGGAATTCGCAAGGGTCAGCACAGCCTGAGTGTAATGGCTGAGTCTCACCTTTGGCAAACCACCTTCTTGATCATGGTATCACCCCTGCCAGGTAAGTGAGGTTTATTTCATGTTTTACTTCATTTAAATGTTTTGATTGTTTGTATATGCAAAATATGATTATGATTACAGTGTTGAAAATTTATAATATGGGTATTATTTTTGTGTGGCTGGAACAGATTATCTGCGTTTACATTATTTCCTATGGGACAATGCGTCTCACAATACGTATGCTTAGAGTTAAGAACTCACGGATTAAATCCGAATGCCGAGTCACCGCTGTACTCTACATGGCTTTATAACTCTTCCAAGGCCGATGTACTTTAATTCCTGCTCCTACACAATTACCGTTTTTAAGTTAACCGTAATAAGTGTAAAAGTGCGACTCGAATCTGAATCGAAAGCTGACGTCCCCGATTCAGTGACTCGTATCGCAGATGCAGTTTAATCGCACACAGTAGAACACTGCAAACAGACTCTACTGTCACGCCGAGTTTCAGCAACGCATTAGCACTCGCGCTAGCCGGCTAAAGAGAGGGCGCTAAAAGCAAACGCAGCTCACAGACAGAGACGGCGGCGGCGGCTGTAAAAAGCCACAAGTGAAATCTCAGCCTCCTGCTGTAATCGTCTGAATGCCTGCAGTATGAAAATCCTCTGGAATGCAGCAGGAGGAGAGAGAGAGAGAGAGAGAGAGAGATTTCATGGAAATGATGCAAGTCCCTGAAGCTCAAGACATCTCCTGTTCTCCTCATCACACCGGAATCACTACACAGTGAATTTAATGAACATTTCTATCAGTCTATCAGCTTTTATTTTATCCTTATCGCTGTTTTTTTTTTTTTTAAATTCCAGGCTGATTTCTAATCTGGCCATGTGGATCGAGCAGGTGTCTTGCCAGCTCTCGTTGAGTAAATATTTTTCCCATTGTGCCGCGTTCACGTGTTCGGCATTAAAACAAACTATTAACGTTATCTAGAATGTCACGGAGCGCTCTCGGCCATCATTTCAATAGCGCTATGCTAAGCGTTTCGGGATGTTCAAAAGATGATCGGCGCTCTGTCCTCCGTCTCGAGCAGCTTTATAACCTCCGTGAGCAGACAGATCGTCAGCGCACACTGTGGTTCGGCCTCCGTATCCCGAGCAGAATTTCAAATTCTCCAGACCCGAGATAACGCGAAACATATTTTATTGTAAAATACGACAAACTGAACCTGAGCGGCGGGATCTCGCTCACGCCGCAGTGCAAACATTATTATCAGTTATGAGCTGTTTCTGAACACAGACGCTGTCTTCTGGTGTGGATGCAGCGGAGCTTTAATCTCTTAGTCTCTCTGTCTACACACACACACACACACACACACACACACACACACCTTCATCTGTACACTCTACTTACACTTTCACGTTAATACCCCAATCATCATCATCATCATCATCATCGTCGTGCTCATTACTCGAATATATCACTAACTAGCTGGAGAAACTCAGCATCAATTAGCTGCACTGCATTCTGGGACGTTCTCACGAGGTCTTCACTGGATTACTCATTATCATGAACGACGTACGCATCCGCTTTAACTAAACTGGCGGTCATGATGATTAAATCTATTTCATGTGATTCAGTGAAACTGAGTTTTCCTCTAATATCACTGGATATTAAAGTGCAGAGGAGTTTTCTATCTGACTGAAACGTCACACTAGTGTAGAGTCAGGATGAGGATTAGTCAAGTTTACACTGAACAAGTCCGATACTTTACAAGTTGCTAAACTGGGAGCTCTGAGTTTCTCCGAAGCTCAGGAGCAAAATAACAAATGCAAGCTTCACACACACTAAAGCAGTGGTGTCCAAGCCTCACCGGAAAGGGCCTGTGTGTGTGTGTGTGTGTGTGTGTGTGTGTGTGTGTGTGCAGGCTTTCATTCCAACCAAGCAAGAACCACACCTGATCGTCCACTGAAGGCCAAGAACAACTAATTAAACAGGTGGAACCAGGTGTGGCTTCTGCAAGGTTGGAATGAAAGCCTGCTCACACACACTCACACACACACACACACACACACACACAGGTCCTGTCTGGAGAAGATTGGATACCCATGGAATAGAGTTACAGAAGACAATTCACAATTCAATGATTTATATACTATTTATTTATTTATTTATTTATTTATTTATTAATTATTATGATACATTTAGCATTGTGTATGTTGAAAATGTTAAAGAGTTCTTATCTCAGTTTGAGTTCTCATGATTGGGGTACATTTTTTGTCCTGTGCGTAACAAAGTAATTCTTTACAAATATTTAGCATTAGGACACTTTAAATCCAAAGACGTATCGAAAGAAATTCTAATTTTGGGATTCTAAGTAAAATCATTTGCAAAAGGAGTGCAGAGAAATGTGTCAAAATGTTCATTCCAAATTTTAAAAGATTCCTAATTTTGAAAGAAAAGGGAAACATTTAAGAACAAATTTTTTTTTTTGAATCACTAACCATCTAAAATAATAATAATAATAATAATAATAATAATAATAATAAATCAGAAGCGAACAAAAATAAAAGTAAAAGAAAATCTAATGTTATAATTTAGACACATATTGTAATTGCGATTTGAAAAGCGTTAAGTAACAATTAAACGCACCATTTTGTATTCAAATGTATTCATCGAGGACGACATCAAATAACGGCACCAATGATCTCATTAAGAGGATGTCGGCTAATATTAATCTGATATTTATCACCTCGAAAATGATCACGAAAATAAACAAATCAAACTTTTGACAAGTTAAGATATGCCAAGATTTTTTGGAATATTTTGGTCGAATTTGGGAAAATGAGTCAGAATTAAGAATTTAAAATCTGAGATCAATGAATATTTGAAGATACATGGAACTCTGGACATCTGGACAAACATTATAAATAAAGTCAGATGAGTTTGAAATCTGGAATAAAAATATAATAATAATAACTTGGAGTTATAGTTTTCTGAGTCAAGCTTGAGAAAACAAGTCTGAATTTTTTGAGATTAGGAATTACAGGTCACACGTAAGTCAGTATTTTGAGATGAATCAGGTTCAGCATAGTGCTCCTGTCAAAATGAGCATGTATGTAACTATGTCCAGTTTGTATGTATGTGCTTTTACAGCCGGTGAAAAAGAGGCTTCTGTATATATCACACACACACACACACACACACACACAGACACAGACACACACACTGAGTGCTCCTGTAACACACAGAGCGTTTACTGTGACACGAACTCTGTGACCCTGACACTGGCCTCCTCCGGCCTCGACAGCTATCTCCTGTTCACCGCGCTGCCGCTGGAGCGAGGGCGTGTGTAACCTGACACAGTGTTGTGTCTACGCCTCCGCTCCTCAGATTAGAGACAGTCAGAGACGGAGGTACGGGGAAAGAAGTAATAGCATGAGACGATGAGTGAGGACGGATTGATATCAGTGTGAGGTCTTTATCTCGGCAAGACAAAATATGAACTAACCTAACCTTAGACAGCTGTGGGTAAACTCTGTAGAAAACACACAGTTCAGACGTTATCCTAGTGTAATATTAATACACACACACACACACACACACTTCAAAAAAGATAAAAACATCACACGTTCATACACAGCAGCTGCATTAATATCTGTTTCAACAGAGAGTCCTCACAATGATAGAAAACCAGCCGTGTGTGTGTGTGCCTGTGTGAGCGTGTGTGTGTGTGTGTGTGTGGAGAAGAATAGAATAATAGAATTATTATTCATTATTACCAGAGTACATCTGGTGTACATAGTCCTGTCTGAAATGTTAACGTCAATCTTTACAAACTTTGTGTTTCTATCAAGAGAAATTCCACCATAATTTACACACTATGTCTCTCGGGTAAAGCGTACACACACACAGTCTGACCGGAGGTATTGGTAAAGATCCACTTTCATGCTGTGGAAGTTTACGCTCTAGGAATCGCATGTTGTACTGATTTAGGCCCAAACCGAGCCAAAATTACTGACTGAGCTCAAAAACACCAAACCATAAAATACAGGGAAAAAAAAAAAGTCCAAAACAACTTCCCAGAAGTGGGACACTGCATGTGGCCTGAACCAGCGCGGTCATGTGGACACACTCGGGATTAAATAATTTCCAGCTTTAGAAACATAGGGTTCTCCGGGTCGATGTTCTAGGAGAACCCGCACAACTGGGTGTTTCCTCATCAGAACTGGAACCCTTTAGCAGGATCAGGATCAGAATTGTTCATTTTTTCCATCGCTAACTATTTTTAACCAAAATCGATCACATGGCCAAGCAGACAGCTGAACCCCTGACGAGTTTAAAGTATCACAGAAATACAATAATGGCTGATAGTTGGAAACTTGTAGCTCACACTTTGAATTGTTTCGTTATGGGATTTAAGCTCGCAAAGAATTCTTCTGTTTTAAACCTGCAGCAGATCATGAGGTTCTACACACAGAACCTCCAAGGTTGCATTTCAGAAGGAAAAACCCGAAACGCCTTCTAAGACGCTAGATTTGCATGCACACAGAGTGCATCAATTATAAACCCAACAAACACAAACCATGCAAAGCACAGTTATTACAGGCATCAGAAGGTTCAAGAGTTCAAACTCCACCGCCGCATAGGAACAGCTACTGTAACCTCACCCCTAAAACTTTCCCTTAACTGGGAACTTCCTCTCTGTCTGACCTTGGACAAGCTTTGGGAAATAAAATAGTATTTATTATACTGTAAGTGATAACGACTGGAACTCTTCCCTCTTGTTTTTGGAAAACTTGGCTTCGTCATCAAAAAACAAACACAGACTAGTGAAGCCCTCAAGCAGTCGACGACGAGTACGGAACTGAACATGTAAACAAATGGGACGTCTTTTAACGCAGATGGTACGAGCAAAGATGTGTCATTGTGTGCACGTGAGCTGTTTCAGAGGCCAGACACGCCCACATTAGGGTCACTTTTAGTTATGAATTTGAACCGTCATGACACGCAAATCCGATCTGACCAAAAGAATCCGAATTGAACAATGCGTTTTGTAATGTGAACGTAGTTACAGTATAATCTTCGGGAAAAACAAACCTTATTGCCCCAAAATGAACAAGGAACACGTGACCATCACCATCCTCTTGGATTGGAGTGGGCATTTTATCTTATCAACTACTTACTGAAGCACTTTGGCTTTGATTTAAATCTCATAGTCAGCAGTTCATTCTTGTCTGAATGGAGAGATAGAAAGGAAAAGAAGTGACATGTCTATAAGGTCGATCCAACGATATTCCGACCACAGAGGCAACAAGCCCACACACCGCTGAGTTCCTACCGTCAGACCACACCTTCTTCACCACTTCTGTGATTATTATTATTATTATTATTATTATTATTATTATTATTATGTCTCACCTGTACGGTAGACGAAGTTGGCCTCGGTTTCCGAGCAGGACGGCGACAGGAGATCCTCGTCGTACTCGTTGGAGCTGAAGGAGCCCGAGTGGTTCCTCCGGCGGGCGTCCGTCACACCGTTGGCCACCATCACGTGGCGCAGCGAGTCGTTCAGGTAGCGGTGTAGCAGGCTGCTCTTGTACTTCGGCGGAGACACGTAGTCCTCAGCCAACGAGGCGTCCGTGGCCGCCCGAAGACCCGCCCCTACGCCGCTGCCCTCTTTTTTGATGACGCTCTGGTACATGGGCTTGCTGAACTCACCCGTCTGGGCTCGAGCGGCCGGGTCGCCGTCTGAGCACGGCACAGAGAACACAAGGAAGCGCAATCGTGACGACCAGAAATAAACCTAACAAGTCTAACATAGTAATTAAGGGACTGCGCGGTAGTGTTCGGCAGAAAAACAGCAAATGTTAGGAACGTTAGGAAAGATGAGGACAAACAGTTAGAAGAATCATTATGGTACGAGATCAGGTCACTTCTTCTAATGGTCTACTTTTTAATGTCTATTTGAAAGAGGAGCCCAGACGTTTCGGGTTTCACACAGACCCTTCAGGGGACGTCCCCCGTGAGACGGACTGAAGAAACCTCCAGGGACCGAACTTATTTTTATTTTCAAATGTCTTAGCTGTATTAAACAGGGTAAAATCCTTACAATCTGAAATCTTCTGTAAAAGAGAGCGTTTCAGGATTCTGTTAATGGTTGCATCAGAGTGACAATCTGAACTTATTCTTCAGTGCTCTACATTTTTTACCCTGCAGCCTTTTAAAAAGGGATTCAGCTTGAAACAGAAACCGGCCAGGCCAGCGTTCTGAACAGATGCTTTAAACATTCTTCCAGAGAATTTTAAAGGGAACCTATTATCCAAATTGTAGTTTTTAGTCATGTTTAGACGTTCAGCTGGGTCTCCAGTGTACAAACACAAACTTGAAACGTGGCTGCTCTTTCTCCTTTTTTTTCCTTCTTTCATTTTTGTATCGGCCTGAGGTTAAACAAACTAGTTAGACCCACGTCCCCCAGCTGAGCAACAAACCTCCTATATGAGGTCACATTAGGGTGCCCCGCCCCACCCATCCTAATGTGACCTCATATAAGTTGCTCTGTATGATGTTCTCCGCGAGGGTGTGGCTCAGCAGTAGCACACTTACACAGACACTGAGAAGTACGTAGACCCTTTACGTTTAACTTAAGTGGGACAAAACGGAGAAGGTTTTAGAGTTCTGGATGGAAAAGGGCATCTGGTTAAGGTTCTGTGAGGCTTTAACCTGAAATAATTTGTAAAATTGATGCAGATTTTTAAAAGAAAGTCAACGTGAATGAGAACCAGAGCAGGAAATTAGACTAGCGTAGTGTTCAGGGTGCTAGACGGACCTTCATTCTCGAAGCTTTCTAAAGGGATTTCAACTTACATGAGAAACACACACAGTTTAGATGTGTTAAGGATTTTTTTTTTTCTACATGTCAAAAGGAGAACTATTTTGGTTTAAAGTAGCTTCAAGGAACATTTACGGTGCTAGAAGGAACATCATTTTCTAAGGTTGTAGCTTTCTATGTAAAAGTATGATCAAAATCAAAATCTGGTTTCTGTTACTCTACTTCTACCAGCTGTTGCATTCTACTTTTTTGTGACTTGTGTCTTGTGGGTAGATGTTTTGTGGAATAAAATAAAAAGGATGGAAGGAAAATGAAGGAAACAAAATAAAATCAAGGAAGGAAGCAAGAAAACAAAGGATGAAAGAAAAACGAAAGGAAACAAAAAACAAAGGATGAAAGAAAAACGAAAGGAAACAAAGAACAAAGAATGAAAGAAAAATAAAGGAAGGAAACAAAAAAAACAAAGGATGAAAGAAAAATGAAAGGAAAGAAACAAAAAAACAAGGGATGAAAAAAAAACAAAAGGCAACAAAAAACAAAGTATGAAAGAAAAATAAAGGAAGGAAAGAAAAAAAGAAGGAAAGAAAAATAATGGAAGGAAACAAAAAAACAAGGGATGAAAGAACAACGAAAGGAAACAAAAAACAAAGGATGAAAGAAAAATGAAAGGAAAGAAACAAAAAAACAAGGGATGAAAAAAACAAAAGGCAACAAAAAACAAAGTATGAAAGAAAAATAAAGGAAGGAAATAAAAAAGGAAGGAAACAAAATAAAATGAAGGAAGGAAGCAAGAAAACAAAGGATGAAAGAAAAACGAAAGGAAACAAAAAACAAAGGATGAAAGAAAAACGAAAGGAAACAAAAAACAAAGAATGAAAGAAAAATAAAGGAAGGAAAGAAAAAACAAAGAAGGAAAGAAAAATAATGGAAGGAAACAAAAAACAAGGGATGAAAAAAAACAAAAGGCAACAAAAAACTAAGTATGAAAGAAAAATAAAGGAAGGAAATAAAAAAGGAAGGAAACAAAAAACAAAGAAGGAAACAAAGGATAAAAGAAAAATAAAGGAAGAAAACAAACAAATTTTGAAAAAGGAAGGACAAAAAATAAAGGATGAAATATAAACAAAGGAGGAAAACAAAATGAATGTAAGGAAGGAGACAAAATATGGAAGAGAAAAGTTAAAAAGAAACAAAATGCAAGGTTAAAAAGGAAGGACAAAAAAAATGAAAGGCAGGAAAGAAGAGAAGAAAGAAATAAAATGATAAATGGAGAAAGAAAAAAAAGCAACAAATAAAGAGTCCAATTACAGTAGACATATTTTATAAAGGTCCGGGCTTCTTTGCATGCCGTGTAACAGATCGTGTCCTCGTCTCCTGGGAGACGCTCCAGGCCCCGTGACCTTGTACGCAGGATAAAGTGGTACAGAAGAAGACAAACACTTCTACATACTGTGGGTTCTTTACAGGTTCCTTCATGGGCGTGCTCTCACACCCGGAGATATTTTCGAGTGGATTAAAGCATCTGGATTGGATTTAGCTGAATTAAAATGAAACGTCCACACGCACGCGGATGACTCGGCGTAAGAAGAAGGCAGGACATGGTGCTGAAAGGCAGAGTTCCTCCAGCGAGGCCGGGTCAGAACCAGACCGAAGCACGGATCACTTTCCTGCCAGATCTCCTACGGCTTTTGTTTGGGACACAACACCGTGTCGTCCTGCCAGAACCCAGTTATAACCCCGGCCTCGGCTTATCAGAACCACATGCAGGTATCGGAGTCCTCGAACAGCAGCCACGCCGATGCCGTTCCATCGTTCCCGTGGACGAGAGCCGGGGTTCAGGCGCAGACACGCCGGAGAGAGAGAGAGCGAGCACACGTGTCCTGTACGGATTGTCTGGAGTCCAGGAAAATATACTGATTTCTCACGATTCAAGTCCGTGTCCAGGAAGCAGCTGAACTCGAAGTACTCCCCGAACATGTCATGATAAATCACCAAAAAATAATCACTGGATTATATTTAATATGAAAATGTTTCAGTTTTTTTTTTTTTTTTTCCGATGCCAGAGAAACACAGGAACATTTCCGTACGTGCAAACTCATTAAAAATAACAGGATCTACAAATATCCGCACTGGAGTCGATTTAATATTTTTTGAATTTCACCCCAGGCTGTGATTAAACTCAAGATCATTTGCTGCAAGTGGCTTGAGATTTATTTTTCAGATATTAATGATTTCTGGGAAATCCGCCGATCAGGACTGCCAGTGCTGGACAGAATGAGGTGGTGTTGGTTTATAAAGGAACGTCTCCCAGCTCCGTGTCCGTTCGAGAATTTCGAGTGTTTGCTTATTAAAAAAAAAAAAAAAAAGATCAAAAGTGCTAATGTTGATTCACGACCAGATGGAATTTCGTGTGTACCCGTTCCTGTTTGGGGCGGAGGATCTAATACGTATCCCCAAGATTTAAACCTGAAGTGGGCGTGGCCTAAGGAGCTAAAGATCTGCATTCCTCGCGCCGTGACCGGACGATCTTTCTAGACCGGAAAGCCTTTCTAGTTAAGAAAAATAAAAAATAAATTGGGGGGCAGGAAGAAAGGAAAAAAAAAAAAGAAAGGAAGGAAGAACAAAAAGAAAGGGTATAAGGAAAGAATGAAACAGAAAGCATGGAAGAATAACAAAGGACGGAAACGAAAAACAAAGGATAAAAGAAAAAAAAAGGAAGGAAACAAAATGAAAGGATGAAGTTAATTAAAGAATAAAAGAAAAATCAGGAAGGAAACAAAATGAAAGGATGAAGTTAATTAAAGAATAAAAGAAAAATCAGGAAGGAAACAAAATGAAAGGATGAAGTTAATTAAAGAATAAAAGAAAAATCAGGAAGGAAACAAAGTGAAAGGATGGATGGAAGGAAGGAAACAAAAAGATCAAAGAAAACAAAATGCAAGGTTGAAATGAAGAAAAAAAATGAAGAAAAAATGTTTTTAATCATGATTAAAAAATTCAAAAAAGAGAAATGAAGAGAAAAAAAAGGAGTGAGGGACTGAATGGAGAGAGAAAGGAAGCAACAAAGAAAAGAAAAGAGGAATAGTGAAGCTCCTGTTAGTATCAGTTGATTGTTAATATACACATATCACTTCTTTATCTTCCGTGTGTGTGTGTGTGTGTGCCACACCTTCTGAGCAGGAGTCATCACTGCTGATGCTGAGTCTCTCGGCGTTGCCCTGGACGTATTTGTTGTAGAGTTTGATCCGGAGAGCCCAGCTGAGGTCCGGCTGCCGCACCGTGTTCTTCAGCCGCCGCCGGGCGTTCGCAAACCAGTTCGAGACCTGATCATCACACACACACACACACACACACACACAGACAGAGTAATACTGTATATTACTCAAGCAGCACATCAGCGTTCTCACAGGAGCTCACATTCCTGTACGTGTGGAGTTTCGGTGTGATGTCTCCCGGCTCTCCTAGAGGTTTCCTCTCGCGTCCCCAAAGACATGATGGAAGGCGGACAGGCTACGCTACGTTACGTTACTGCTAGTTATGAGTGTGTGTGGTTCCGTGCATAGTGTATTCCCAGCTCATACCAGAACTGACTTTGGATCCCCTGCGACCTTGATCACGTGATATCTGATATTAAAGCAGCCATCAGAACGATCAGTGATAATGAGGACACGAGTCACGAACACGCCGGGTTACAGGACAAGATCAAATAAGACAGAAGGTAGATGGACAAATAACCAAGTAGAAGTAGTAGTAGTCTTATTAAAGCATGGAGAGATTTCTCCTAATTATCCGGCTTAAACATTGAGATTATTCAAGATTTCTAAATAACAAGCAAACCAACAAATATATATATATATATATATATATATATATATATATATATATATATATAATCTACAAAAATTACACACGCAGATGAAAGACAAAGACAATTCTCCTACTGCTTTATTTATTTATTCAATGATAAAAAGACATGGAGTGACACACCAAACTCACCTTTCGTCCCTTAAAGCTTCTCCATCTGACACACACACACACACACACACAGAACCCAGGTGCTTATTCTGGCCCCCGCTGTCCCCTGCCTGATAATAATCCTCCTCTTTGTCCACATGCTGTCTGTCTTCATGCAATAAAAGGCGCTATTCGACCTGGCCTTCTCGGTTTCACAGAGACCAGAGAGGCCATTAGATGTCATACTAGAATAACTTTTCATGCCCAATAGACTTCAAGTGACTTATGACAGGCGCTGCACTGGGACACGTCCCTTCATGCTAAACTACTTACTCACTCCTGCTCCGTCCTGAACTTTCTGATCTCGGCTTTATACGGAGATCATATTCCGCTCAACAAAAAAAAAAACAACAAAAACAAAAGAAAAGCCACGCACTGGACAGCCTTCAGCTTCAATAGGCGAGATGGAAAGCAGCGGCGTGTAGAGAAAACAAATGATGCAGTGTGAAGCCGGTCTGGACGTGCTACGCGATCGAGGATGGCTAAGAGGCGAACGGGTTCCAAGCGCTAGTCGATCGGAGTTGAAACGGAGAGCCGTGAAGATTTCCCAGAGCCGTTTGTCAGCATGAATCCAGATCGGAGTGAGTGCTAGCATGTGGCGTGACACATTCGCTAAGCTCCGCGATATCTGCTGTAGCGGCGTTGGAAAGAACGGTTACCGACACTGACAAACCCCGTAACGAACTCTGAAATACACGGCTTTATACAGTGCTTTATTCCTCTTATACTACAGATTTTAGGTTTTTAAATCACTAAAGAAGGAAACGTAATTTTTTAAAAAACAAAATCTATTTAGAGTTAACTAGTGTAGGTTCCCGTCATTAACGGGGAAAAGAGCTAGTTAAAAGGTTGAAGCTGAAAATAAGCCGATCAGCTTTAACGTATTTACGGTTCATTTTCGCGTATAGCCACGCCCACCTTGAAAAAAAAAAAAAAGGCGCTAGATGCTGTGCCATAATGCTTTATTTATGGTGCAGGTTAAACTTCAGGCGGATACCGAAGAAGAACTGGCAACGTAACATTAAATCCTGTCCCGAAAGTACAAAATCTGGCTGTACAGATATACAGACAGACAGGGAGAATTTTCTGGACTGGTTTCGGGTTCTCCGGTGTATTAAACTTAACGACGTCATTGAGAGAGCGAGTTCTGACCCAATGCACAGACGAAACCTCTCACAAAAAAAAACTTTATTTATCTAGGATTTAATATTGCATCAGACACCCGTTCCCTCACCAGCTTCACTCTTCTTCCTCCTTCTTGTAGTTAATGGGACAAAAAAGAGGTTTAAGTTCGCCTATCAGTTTTCCCTCTACAAAGACACGGACACTGGAGACTCCTTCCATAAATATGACATAAACACACTGATATCTCATTTTATTAAACTGAAGCTACATAAAATCATCCGTCGCACGTGTCCCTTTGAACCAGCCGTTTCTATGGGAAACGAAAGCTTGCTGGAACAAGAACCAAAATGAATCAATACCAATTCGTGACCAATCAGATGCCAGTCGAAAATTCAGCACTACTGAGACGGAAGTACTGATGGGTTTTAGTGTTAAATGGTGCTGGATTCGTTTCGTACATATCTTACACTGATGACTTATTATACTGTATAGCGAAGACGTAAGCATTTTTACAACAATCCCATGCGCACGTTTTGGAGTCATGATCTCGCCGTCACTGCAAACGCAACTTACTTCTGTAGACACCAATAGAGAATCTGACTAACCTGGTCGCTGTGTATTAAAGGTCCCGTATTTTACCGTTCCTTTAACTCAGGTTAACTCAGAGCTCACCCAACATGCCCCAGCTGAAACAGCCTTCATTTTTTTCACACCTATGTTTCGCAGAGCTATGCAACAAGCCTGGGGGGAGGGGCTCTTCTTATATGAGGTCACATTAGGGAGGAGATTTGATTTGCTTGTTTAAACTCCGGTCAATAGACAAATAGGAAAAGGACAAAAAACAAAGGGATTTTTTTTTTTCACACACACACGCACACACACACACACACACACATACACACACACACTGGAGACCCGTCTGAATATCTAAAAAAAAAAAAAAAAAAACGACTAGAGAGTGAATTTTGCATAATAGGTCCATTTTAAAACCTCAAACTGGAATAATGAGAATAAAGACTACGATCAGATTTCTGACCGTCCAAAAAGACGAAGATCCAAATATGACCTGAGCGTCTGTGCACGTTATTAGCCCTGATGTAGATACGCGAGTTCACACACACACACACACACACACACACATCTGCTAACACTCACGCCTGCTGCATATTAATCCCACATTAAACCATCCGAGGTCGAGCAGAGTCACAGCGCCTTATTTTCACGCTGATGTTTTTGTTTGTTTGTTTGCGCCGTGTAATCACCCAAACACGCGCAATTTACTGCAGATTGGGTCAGAGGGAAGTTTTTACAGAATGACAACATTCATGACAAAAGGCTCAACGATGAAAAACCCATCTGGTGACAGAGTGTTGATGAACTCCAGACTCACAAACGAAACTGTGAATCTATAAAAGGGCAAAGTACGGTACCGTGCAAAAGTCTTGACACCCCCTCCATTTATTTATATTAAATTTAATTAAATTTAATTAACTTAATTGATGACGTAAATTAAATGAAAGAAACCGAAACAGATGTTTTACTGTGACAGGCTGCAAATTGCCTGAAGATACAATTTAAAAATGTGTTTGTCTATGTGACAACCTCTATGTACAGCAGCAGCGACCTCGTTTCCCCTCTCGTCTGTTCCAACCCCTCAGCATTCAGCACCAGCAGTGAACTGATCACCTCCTGATCATCATCTGCACCTGATTCTCACTGGCTCAGGACTTACTTACTTTTAAAAAATTTGTTTTTTATGCTCGATTCCTCTGAAACTGTTCATGTACAGAGACTGGAGAGAACATGAGAGGAACTTTCTTTGGCTGAAACTTGCCAAAAACAAAAACAAAAACAAAAAAAACTATTCCTAAAGCCTACATAAAAAAATACTAGAAAGTATATAAACTTTAAAGTATAAAAACTCTTTGTAAGCAATATATGACGAAATGGTGGGGTGGGTGTTAAGACTTTTGCACAGTACTGTATACAAATACATGTATAATACATTCTACAGAATGACGTCCAGTATTTCTCTGTACAATCATTTGGAACACTTTATGAAGCATGCGATGACTGATATCGATCATTAATACGCATAAGCATTATGAATTCCATGACATACACTACGCTATGATTACTTTCATAATGCGTTATAACGCACTCGATTGATAAAATCGTTTATAAAATGACGTCACTGCTTGTTAGCATGATTTATAAATCGTATATAAATGACACATCACTTCATACTGTACATAGTGCTTATAACATGTTTATATCCACTCAGAATGCACTGTGTGTATAAATTGGGCTTGGTGATATAAACGTGTTATGAACTTAACTTACACACACACACACACACACACACACATACTGTATACTGTAAAACAAAACAATGTACAGTATAACGCATGCATATATATAATGCACTTCTATAAGTAATTATAGCACTTTGTATACTACCTTATGAATGCATTATAACACAGTATGAACACAGATATGAGCTTTCTTCTATGAATCTTATGTTTATTATATTTATGCATCATTAACCCGTCTTTGAATAAAGAAAGTTTTTTCTCGCCTTATTTTAATTTACAGTGTGTGTGTGTGTGTGTGTGTGTGTGTTATGTCGCGTATACACTCACACTAACACTGCTGAGCATAAAACCTTTATAAATGTTTATAATGTCCAGAATAGGGTCTCGTATTCAGAACTCTGTACAGAAGGTGTATGAAGGTTTCCACCGGAAGGTGATTAATTTCCTCTAACAGCATCACTCACTGCGCTTTATTCCACTTCAACGTTGTCCAGTTTGGTTATGTTTAATTTTACAGAAAGGCCGAAAAAAAGCACAAAAAAAAAAAAGTCTTTACAGCTTTAACCTCTGAATCTTGAGACACCATCTGACCAACCTGTAACAGTAATGTGTGTGTGTGTGTGTGTGTGTCACTCACCTGCACCAGGGTCATCTGCGAGCCGAGCGCGAGGAGGATCTTCTCGGTCTTGGTGGGGTAGGGATTGTCGCGGTGTTTGTACAGCCACTGTTTGAGCGGTCGAGCCATGTCCTGGAGAGCCTGGCGCTTATGGCGGACCTTTCCTCCGCCCTGACGGGACCTGAGAGGTGAGAACATTCCAGAATATCCTCTATGAAGACCTTGACAGTGTTTAATACGCCGTACAGACCAGAACAGGCAGCACAAAGATACAAAAACCTGAAAACATCTTAATAAAAATTCAATCATGAGATACTTAAGTAATTATTTTCCTGGTCATTTGGGGGAGGTTTTTTTTTTTTTTAAACCCCTAAATAATAATTAATTAATTAATTAATTAAATTAATCATGTGTATTAATTACATTAGCTTTGTAATCCGCGATGTCTCGTCTCATTTCATTAAACATGTTGATTAATTCAAATTGTTGTTTTTGTTCTACAATATTTCGTGCTTCAGATTAAACTCATGCAAGTTAATATCTATGATTAGTGCATTATGATTAAATATGATATAAACTATAATAACAACTACAGTGCGTTTCATACTATTGAACAGGATTAACAGAACTCTCCGATCAGGATTAATCATTCATGATTGTGGCATTGCGATTTTAATTTCGATTCATTTTTTCATTCAAAAAAAATAAAAAAAATAAAAAACCTTAAGAAAGAACAAGGTGCACGTTTTAATTCTGAATCATAAGAAAAATGCTTCAACTGCCAACTATTAATATCATACATGAAATGCACCACAGCGTCACCAGACCTTAAAAATATAGAAAACAAATGTCGAACTAAATTCTTCCCCAACATTCTGATTAAAGGAACAAAGTGTGTACATGGAGTTGTAACCTAAAAGAAGTGTGTACTGTAAGTGATATCAGTGGCTCAGTGTAACAATACAAAAATAAATCAATCAGTTTTGTAATAATAATCAGTATTCTTGCTGCGCTGGATCGTCCCCTGGATCCTGTCTAAAGAAACGAGACGCGCTGATTTGATTGAAGCTCTTCATATTCGCTCTTAAAATCTGCTTAAAAGTCTGAAATCCGACACTTTGACGCTTTTTGACGCGATATCGTTCCTGTGATCTTTTAATTTAACGTTCCTCGGTGTCGGTCTCGGAGTCAGACCCAGATGTTGACGCGCGGACGCTCTGCACATCTGTCCTAACGAGACATCTGGAGACGCTAAAGCGTTTTCTTTTAATACATTCATCCTGAAATGAATACAGTGTAACACCAGAGCAGCACACACACACACACACACACACACACACACACACACACACACACACACACACACACACAGGTGGGTTCCACAGGTGGGTTGTGTTGAATACAGTACGTCACTCTGGAGACTTTTCACATCCAGACGTTGTAAATAAATGAGACACATCTCATAAATACGGATTTGTTTTATAAAGGCTGAGGCTCGGTGTTTTTAAAAAGAAGTCAAAAATCATTGTAATATCTTCGATACTGGTTCCACCCACGGAGCAAAATGTAAAAGAATATATATATATATATATATATATATATATATATATATATATATATATAATATAAAATAAAAAAACTAACAAGAAGCCGACTCCTTGGCTCTCCGTTGCGAGGCTGCTCTGAGAGCCGCTCTGGGCTCTGCACATGCAAACAGATTTGAAATGCAATTTAGCACGCTATAGCACAGCCAGAAGACAAACTACACACCAGGACTTTAACGCTAGAGGCGTGTTTCGGTTAAGAAGCTGTCGACGGTTCTGAAAGGAGGTCCGGGGACCAGCAGGAGCTCGTGCAGCAGGGACACGGCGTCAGTATCGTCGCCGAGATTCACCACCGAATCAGCTACAGCGCAATAACATAAACAAAATGCTTCCACTTTTAATCCGTATACTACATAATTCATTTTTGAAAACAAAATTTTTTTTTTTTTTATTCTTGGACCTCTGGAGGTTCCCGGGTTCTTCTCTAAAAGTCTTTGAAAAACCCAAAGGAGATACTACAGAGACAGAAAAATGTTATAATAATAATAATAATAATAATAATAACAATGAGATGCTTTTGATTTTTTCTGCAAACCAGCGAGTCAAAACTGGATATGAAATTGTGTATTATATTATATTATATTATATATTATATTATATTATATTATATTATATTATATTATATTATATTATATTATTAGAATAATAAACTAATTTTGGCACTGTTCAGATTAAATAAAACAGCTGTGGCGATTAAGGGTTAAAAAATTTGATCAGGAATAAAATGCACCCAGTTTGTGTTTGTGTAGCATTTAAAGCATTTCATGATTTCTAAGTCATTTCTGAATTTGAAGAAGGATATATATATATATATATATATATATTTTTTTTTTTTGTACAATGGTTTTGGGAATAGGTTACCTGATAAATAAAATGAACAAACAAACAAACAAACAAAAACAAAGAAATAAACAAACCCAGACCCAGACGTCTGGTGAGAAATCTGCGCTCCGGATTTAGTCTCAGACTCGTCTCGTGTCCTCTCGTGTTCGAGACAGAGCTACAGGGCTACGAGTGCAGACGCAGTGACTTTCCCGTACCAGGTGATGGTTCGAACCTGTAGATGTCACTATGGCACTGCGCTGTCCGTCTGCTTATCTTCCAGCACAAACCTCCAGTGCACATGTAACACATTTCCTGTGCCCCAAACCCTCCAAGATCATGTTCGGCAAAATAATATTTTGCTTGTAACTCAGATATGTATGAACAAGCTGAAAAAGAAACGCTCGCCCTCTCTCTGTTCTCGGTCTGACTTAAGGAAAAGTTACACACACGCGCACACACACGCGCACACACACACACACACACACACACACACACACACACACACACACACACACAGAGCTAATGTTTGTATTAAATTTTCTTCATTAACTCTGATACTCCCCGGCGGACGTGTCAGAACTCACACACTACTGGACGGCGTGTTGAAGTGTGTGACATGCAATAACACTTCTCCTCTGCTCTGATGGATATCCGCTCCTGTATAACAGAGAGCACTTGTCACAGGACAAATAAAGACTCACAGCCCTCAACACACACACACACACACACACACACACACACACAGAGTAAATATGTTAAAGACACGGTTAAACACCAATGGATCCAAAAAAAAAAAAAAAAAAAGAGAGAGTGAAAAGTTTTCTCACTACAAAAGGAGCCTTGATCGACTGGACCACACGTTACGTTCAAGGAAATGTTTATTTATTAGAAACAGACTCAGTGTGTGTGTGTGTGTGTGTGTGTGTGTGTGTGTGTTTTTTAATATGCTACCGAGTTATATAAGATGCCAAGTTGGTTTAACTCATGCATGACCCTGTTGTTAGGTAATTAGAGAGAAAGAGAGAGAGAGATACATTGTGAGCTTTTTTTTTTTTTGCGTGTTTTTGTGAATTAGGCATTTCTAGTGAGCGCTGTGCAGATGTACAGATTTTTATTGTATATAT
>QNUK01000208.1:1010000-1155000 GCA_013621035.1 Clarias magur
TCTGAAGATTCAGTGACTCTTTACGTTTCATACGCTGGAGGACCAGAAACCAGTCTCAGAAAAATGACACTTTTGAATTGACTGACACTTTTGCAGATATCACTTCGATCTCAGACTGAAGTTTAATCTGCACCATCAGTGAAATCACAATGTTGAGTAAAAGTGATGTTATGAACAGTTACGTGTGGGATTTAATAATCTACTTTAAAATAATCTACTAATGCGCTTCTGTCTCAATGTGAACAAACACCTGCACCAATAGATATTAATGAGAAAAGATAAAGTGAATGTTTTGACTGGGATCAGTTCAGATTGTCACTTTGGCTGAAATAACAGCGCTGAAGTGGTAGAAGTGGATTTTAACGCGCCGGATGTGTCTCTTTTAATCGTGACACACAGATTGTAAAACAGAGCATCATGATCTTCATTGCAAAATATTTATTCCAACAGGACACGAGGTTCTCCAGGACCAGGCGTGGGTGGGACTCTGCCCTCTCCGAACTCTCAGTATCTTTCTTGCGCACCTGGACGTGATTACAGTGTACCTTTAACGAGGATCTAATGGACATCACTGGACTGTAATTAATTAGCCCTCTCGCTGTTCCTCTCGCTGAATGTTCACAGGAGCGAGCGAGCCACCTCGGCCAGGATCATCATTCACGATCGATCGCTTTTTATTCCTTCATTCACTGGAAGTGTCACGACAAGTCCCGGCTTGACTTGAACAGAACTCATAACAGTTATTATATGGTTATATTATGTCCAGCATACAGCAACATACAGTACATGTTGTAACAAACAAGCTGTTGCCGTAGAAACACTAAGCAGCACATTAATCGCTCTTTAATGGAAAAGTCATCCTCGCCTCTTTTATATTTTCAAGAATTTTCAAATCCTACTTTTTTTTTTTTTTTTTTTTAATATCCAGGTTATGAGGTAAAAACAAGAACCGAAACACACAGAAGGTTGAAGTCAGAATTGCCCAAAAAATGCTTACCACTAAGATAGAAAATCCCCGCAGGCCCGACTTTTACTGACTTAACATTTCGAAAGCAACCATCAATCCACCGAACAATCTAAATCCACCCCAAACATCGTTACCGCAGCCTACAATTACAGTCTATTCCAGTACAGTTTAAGAACAACACGAAACCGATAAAATCCAATTAATTATATCAACACCATATGTGATGCTTTATCTGGAGATCAGGCTTGTGGAGAGGAAAAAAAACAAAAAAAAAAAACGTTGATTCTGGAAACCTCTCATTTTCCGAAATTACGCCGGGTGCTGATTGGAGAGGTGAAACGACTAAGTAAAGAGGCGCACAGACGCTTTCCTCACGCCCCATGTAATTGGCGCGTTGCTTTTTTATTTGTGTTTATTTTCGACAATTTAATGAAGAAAACATCAGGCGCATGACTCACACTCGCTCCGAGTTCGAAATCCTCGGAGTGAGAGGGGAAAAAAAAAAAAAAAGAAAAAAAAAACACAGAGAAACCGCTAAGTACCCCTGCTTTTATGCCCTGTTCTCGGTGTTCTCTGGGTGGCTACACGACAATGGTGTCTGTAAAGGAACCGCAGTTTCAGGAACTGTCCTCAGGTGACCCGTGACAGGGAACACCACGCGTCCTTTAACGACGGAACTAAAGAGAAACGTTCCACTGCGGTGGTGCGGACGGTTTATCGATGGAGGTGATGGAAGTGTGTGTACGAGTGTGTCGAGTGAGCTGTTCCTGACGGATATAGCCACACACACACACGCACGCACGCACAGTTTACTGCACGGTTAGCCGAGCACAGCGTCTGCACTCGGTGTTCCTCCGTAGCTGTTCTGGGGTTCTGTCTCCAAAAAGACACGTCTCAGCTCTCGCACCGCGTTCACCAAGTTACCTTAGGTCCTGAGCCTGTGTGAAGAAAAAACACCATCAGATATCAGCTCATATCTGCAACGTGCTCGTGTGTGTGTGTGTGTGTGTGTGTGTGTGTGTGTGTGTGTGAAGCGCATGGAACACACAAACACACACACACGCGGTTCTCATGCCGGTTTATGTGCGCTCCTGCCTTAACAGCGTTCGCTTAAAAGCGACAATTAAGTGTTTATGTGAAAGAAATAAAGCGCCGTTTACACGACGAGCTTTAGCAGGAAAATAACGACTCGGCTCCGACCCGAGCGAGAAGCAAATTAAAGTTTAACCGAGTTTGGAGATAAATTCACTACTTATCTGGGATTAATCAGGAATTATGAACCAGATTCTCCAGCAATAACCAGCAGAGTCAGTTTCTACAGTCGCCTCGCACCTCCAGGGTCGAGGGTTTCTGTGTGTGTGTGTGTGTGTGTGTGAGTGTGTGTGTGTGTGTGAGTGTGTGTGTGTGTGGAGTTTGCATATTCTCCCCGTGCTTGGTGGGTTTCCTCCGGGTTCTCCGGTTTCCTCCCACAGTCCAAAGACATGCAGATTATCTTAATTGGTGTTCCCGAATTGCCTGTAGCGCGCGCGTGTGTGTGTGTGTGTGTGTGTGTGTGTGTGTGTGTGTGCCTTAACCACTGAGCTACACCTGCCTTTCTACGCTAATGCTAATACGCCAAATACACTTATAATAAGCGCTGCATTTAATGTAAAATAATTTGGACATAGACAAAACGTGGGCCTTCCTTTAATCTTGTGACGTTTTCTTGTTATTAAAAAAACAAAAACAAAACAAACAAAAAAAAAACATCCAAACAACACCAAGAGGACTAAGTCTATGGCTAGGCTACAAGCTAATAAAACACAGCAGTTTAACCAGACAAACACAACAGGATGAAAGCGAACATAATTAGAAACTTAGTGACTGCGGTGAGGTGCATTATGGGAATTTAAGTCTGAAAACAGGATTAAAGGAGGTCTGAGTCGCTCTTATCACACTGAAGTTGATTGATTTCCTGTAACAGCAGACTCGAGGTGGGATTCGAACCCGGACCCCGGAGGCGCGAGGCGATAACGCTGACCCCTACGCCACCGTGCCGCCTCTCAAGTGTTCTGCCCTTTCTGTTACACATGCCCGGCTACCACCTCAATCCCCGCCCCCCCCCCCCCCCCCCCCGAACCTTGCTGTTGCTATGGAAACGCCCTCCTGTAATCCTAATCCTGCGCTGAGATTCTGGACCCTACAGACAAAACTGTTGACGTTGATAATGACTCAGCACTTTCTGACCAATCAGAACGGAGAATTGAGCAGCCGTGTGACAGGAAGCACTGATTTTAAATTTTCATTGTTAGACCTGTTACTCTGTTTCACCCAGTTTCCCGACACTTGTGTTCATCAAGCGCTATAAATGTGCTAAATTTAGGCCTGGTTTTCCTGTGCTGGCAGTAACACAGTCTCTCCTTCTCTCTCTCTCTCTCTCACTCACACACACACACACACACACACACATGCATGCAGCAAGTAGGGTCAAAGGGTGCTCATTTCCTGTAATTACTGCCATGTCTACACCTCTTCTCATTAAAAAAAATCTCAAAGCCGCCTTGATTGTTACTTTTTCTCTTCTTCTGTTTTTCTTTTCTTTTCGGAGCTTTTAACATCTCCTTTGTTTAAATAGACGGTTTCACACACGGTCCAGGCGGAAAATTAAGGTTACACTCCTAAGGGCAGATTTGTAAAGATCATCACAAACAGAAACGCTGCTCGGGGAGATGGACGGCGTTTTTCCTCCTCGCTGAAACGCACAGGAGCGGAGTTCGCATGTCACGCTTTGTTTCTCTTTCGGCTCGGAGTAATCCCCGCGCTGTTATCGTTGCATCGTTCTCTTGAAGTGGGCCGATTTGCTTCCACGGCTGGCGGGTTCGTGACCTCTCGAGTTAACGAGGCAGGTTTATACGGTAAAGAGGCCGAGTTACAGTTACAGGGTATAAAAAAAAAAAAAGAGGAAAAAAAAAAAAACAAGCTGCGGCACGCTAGTAACACAGTACGCTCTGAATTTGTATTCTTTTTCCCTCTTCTTCTTCATGATCAATTATATCCTGTAGAGCTGCGGATTAAGAGTCCTCGGTGAAAGCTTTAATTACAGCGAGTCTTCTCTGTCTCCCTGCGTCCGAGCTCTAATGTGCCGTGCAACCTGTAAAAATAAAAGGAAAAAGTCAACATAATCCTCAGCAGTCAGTCATCGCGCTTTCTTTTGGCCTCTCCCCGTGAACCCCTCCTGTTCGGTGCTGATGAACACATCCTGATGGAACCTCAACAATAATATGATGGTTGGTCCCGAGCCATCGAGCCGGAGCTAGACGGAAAAGCGTTCCTGCGTGATCTGTAAATACTGTAGCGGCGCGTCTCTTCTTCAGAAAGGTATTGCGAGCGGAAGGTATGAGCGCTAACGGTGATCGGTGCCAAACCCAAATCCGGCATAGCGCTCTCCCGTACGAGGCGTCTAGACGGTAAGCTTCATCCTGTCCTGATGCGCATTCCTCGGGCCTAAAGGAAAAGAAGGTGAAAAGAGAGATATTTAACTCGTCCTGGCGTCTGCGCGGCTGAAGCATCCGCGTGCACTTGACACGTCGCTCCTGGCAGCTTCATCAAGAAAAATCTACAAGCGCGAGCAGGGAGTTACTCGGATATGGCTCGCAGATACGCAGAGTGTGTGTGTGTGTGTGTGTGTGTGTGTGTGTTTCTTTTCCTATCAGACTTCTCAATCATCTCCAAGACTGTTTCAGTTTTAAATTCTGATCACACGGCGTTGGCTCAGTCATCTCCAACCTCCAGGGACGAGGGTTCGGTTCCCCCCTTGGTGTTCTCCCTGTGCTTTGCATTTTTCCGTAAGAACGATGCGTGTGTACAGTAACATTAATGGAAGGAGTCTCCAGCGTCAGCACTTTGTAACACTCAGAGGTCAAGCTAAAACAGCAATAAGTTTCATTTATTCTTCATCATCATCAGGTTTAAGAGGCGGGATTGAAAACCGAAATCAGCTCAGGATCAGTAAGTCATAGATGGTTAAACATCGCGATTGTTTTCGTTAATAACAACGTGCTGCTATAGGAAAATGATGATAATATCCAGTACAGCAGGTCCGCTTGAGCGCACCGGCCTGTCGCTGGTTACTTTTCATTAACAGCACAGCGCCGAGTGTTTTCTTCCTCACGCACACACACATAAGCGAGCGTGTTATTCAGACTTTTTAGATGTGAAGGTCAGAGTTAATTAGAGCTAATAAAAGTGTTCATGCATAAGAGAGAGGACAAGGAGGAGTGCGGGTGAGAGGGCAGATCAAACCAAACAAGTGTGTGTGTGTGTGTGTGTGTGTGTGTGACAAGTGTGTGTGTGAGAGAGCGAGATTGAAAAAGTGGTGAAATTAAAAAAAAAATAATTAATAAATAAACTCTCATGTCCTGATTGTTTTGTTTTAGCCCGGCTCGCATTTGTGTGTGTGTGTGTGTGTGTGTGTGTGTGTGTGTGTGTGTGTGTGTGTGTGTGTGTGTGTGTTTATGCTATGTATGATGATGATGATGCAGAGCTCCGTATTAACATACCGCCCTCTCTGACTCCGGCGAGAAAAAGCCACTTCTGATGTTTGGACCAGATTTTTACTGGCCGTGAGCTTTTTAATGAAATATTTCAACCCTATCGAGGAGCTGCGGGTTTTTACCACATTACAGAAAAATTATAAAAAAAATAAAAATAAAAAAAAACACGTTTTATTTTCAGGACTAAGCATGTGCCAGCACGCGCACACACAAACACACAAACAGTCCCCCATTCTTACAAAATCGAATGGGAAAACATGCGCCCTTGGACGCGTTCCTGGTCAGAGACGCGGCTCTTAAACTTGATTCAGTGTACAGTCGGGTTGTTCTCTTCTATCTCCTCTTCATAGACATGTTTTTTTTTTTTTTTTTCCATTTCTAATTCAGTTTTGCATGTTTATATCACGTTTCATTAGCTATTCGATCTCAGTGACTTAAAACCAAGCATAAATGTCAATTTATATGCAACGACATTTTAAATAAAACTCACGAAGGAAGAATTGTTTCAAGATTTGTGGATGGCGCTGGATCAGGTTCTGTTCGGGAATAACAATCAGTCAAAGGTAGCTTAGTCAACGCGGAGGACTTTCTCGAGCTGATAGATCTCATGCGATAATTTTAATACCAATACCTGGAGCCTGATACCGGTTACGGGACAAAACACAGGCCAACGCAGAGAGACCGAGGCGGAGCTTCTTCCCGCAGGCGATACGAGCTCTCAGTCACAACACCACATGTAGGACCTAAAACTCACACACTTGCACATTTTGCACACCTCAGGACGGCAGACTTCTTATCTTTTACTTTTTACCAGCACGCACAGCCGGTTTACACGTGCCACATTTGCACACTTGCACTTTTTGCAAACACTGTGAAGTTGAACTTCACTACATCCCGGACTGCACTACATGACATTTCCATTACATTTCATTACTGTATATATCCACTATTTTATTAGACATTCTTCAGCTTCTTATATTTATCTTATTCAAACACTTTATTTCATTTTATTCTTATTCTGTATATTATGTAAATAAGTGTGTGGTTTAAATTTTTTTTTTATGTTATTATTATTTTTTATTTATTATTATTATAATAATAATAATAATAATAATACATTTTATTTGTAACGCACTTTTCATTCATTAAATCTCAAAGTGCTAACATTAAAGAAAAATAAAGATTTAAAAGGTTTAAAACAATCAAATAAGACCACATCAAGGCTAAAATAATAATAGAAATCAAAAATAGAAGAGGTATAAAACAATCCATTTAAAACCAAATCAACAATTATAAGCTTTCTTAAATAAAAAGGTCTTCAGGTTGACTTTAAAAGCGTCCAGGCTCTGTGTGGCTCTCAGATGAACAGGAAGACGATTCCAGAATTTTGGTGCAACTGAGCAGAATAAAAATATTTATTTATTTATTTATTTATTTATTTATTTCTATTGTAGGTCTATTTATTAATTCTTTTTTTTATTGTAGGTCGATAGCAGTCGTATAAGCATTTCACTTCATATCATACTGTGTATGACTGTGTATGCGACGAATAAAATTTGAATTTGATTTTGATTTGAAACCTTTTTTTTTATTTTTTTTATTGCATTCTCTCTTATGGTTTGTATCTTATGGTTTTATCGAAGTTACACACTCGAGGCCTTTTTTCATAACAGTTACTACAATTTCATGTTTCGACTCTTTAGTTTCAAATTTGAGAAAACTGGCGTTTTTTGTTTTTTTCTCAAAGCTATTTCACAACATAAAAAAAAAATAAGAAATCAAACCCACCGACCACAACTCGAATTTGTTTGGTAACATAATATCTGTGTTATGTTATGTTATGAAAATGGTGATCTGTGATTGGTTGTTGGGGACAATGGTGATCTGTGATTGGTTGTTGGGGACAATGGTGATTAATGATTCATTGTTAGAAAAATATATTGTCAATAATTTATTTTTGGAGCAATAGTGATTAGTGATTGTTTTTTTAGAACAGTGGAACCTAATTTTTCTGTTTAACATTGGTGATCAGTGATTGGTTATTTAGAACAATGTAGACAAGTGAATTGATGTTGGAAACAGTGGTAATGTTATTGGTTAATGGGAACAATGATTAAAGTTTAGTTTTGGAGAACAGTGGAGACCAGTGATTGGTTGTTTGTGACAGTGGTCATCGGTGATTGTTGGAAACAATGTAGCTCAGTGATTGGTTGTTGAGAACAGCGGTGAATTGTTTATTGGTTGTTGGCTTCACACATTTATAGAGAGTCAATAAAAGAATGGTTATTGCATCCCACAAGGTTCTGTTTTAGGCCCCATATTGTTCTCTAATTATGGGACATGTAATTTACAAACATAATGTTAGCTTTCACTTTTCTGCAAATAATACACGGCCGTCAGGATATCACTAAATAAAAATGTATACTGTAAAAGCCAAAGTTCATATACCCTGCTATCTTAGATAGTTAGCTAATTAGTTGTCTTAGCTTGAGTTGCTAATTTATGTTGTATGTAGCACCTTGGTCCTTGAGGAACGTTGCATTCGCTAGCTATTTCTCTAGCTAGCTGTAACTCAGACGATATTGAAGCTTACTGTACATGAGAGTGTTAACTTTAGCAAACACTCGTGTACAGGTTGGACAAATGTTTTGTTACAGTACCTGCTAAACTCGGTTATGGTGCCGTCCTCAGTAACCTGGGATGGGGAGAAATCCAGTGGTGAATATTTTAAAGGTGGCTTTGTAACAACTACACCTGTGGTTCGTTCCTCTTGTAGTTGAACACAGAGCAACTTCCTGCTTCAGACACATTCAAGCATTTCGTTAATTTCATAATGTGACCGGTTTTTATCACATACGGCATCATAAATGCGCTGATAAAATAGATCCCTGCTTTTGATTGAATAGACATTGTTACATCTAACGGTGCGTTCAAGTCCGTGATTCAGATCAAAGTGAGACTTTTGATTTTGCAGAAGAACAGAACACAGTTCTGAAATCAAAAACTCAGTTTATGTCTCTATATAATCCTCTGCTACAGTAATGCACTTATGCCAGCGTCTCACTAGTGCTTGGACCCCATCAAGGAAAAAACTTTTCTCAGTACGCTGGAGCCATGCTCAAACCCTTCGTGTCTGAAACGCCAGTCTCCCAGGAACTCCTTTAATGGCCCAAATGTTTGGAAATGGCTTGGAGTGAGGTCAGGACTGCACAAGGGATGTGGCAATAACTCCCAGCCGAGTTCCTGCAATGTGCAAGTGGTGTTGGTGAATGATTATGTTCCACAGGCGGATGAGTCTCTTCCGCAAGTCAGCAACAATTTATCCATCGATTCTCAAGGATCAGGCTTTCCACTTGCTGAATATTCACAATGTTCACAGCTGCAGTGGGCTACGAGCCACCTCAGTCAAACAGAAGAAGGTACAAGCGGGAAGGTGAAGGAAACACAACTGGACAGACGTGATACAGAGAGGAAGGTAAGACAGAAGCTGGCAGGCGGTAGAAAAGAGTTGCAGGAAGACCTGAAAGCAGCGGGACAATTAACTGCAGCACATTTTTCTCTTTCCTTTCACTTTTACACAAAACCCAAAATGGTTCGAGGCATTTAGACAAATCAGAACTCTTCATGAACAACATGCTCTGATCAGACGGGGCTCAAATAAATCAGCTGGTCATGTTTGGAGAAAGTAGGGTGGTGTGTATGATGTTTAGGCGCTGTGGAGAACCGAGAGCTGCCAGACAGTGAGCAGACAAACCATCCCGTTAGGGTTCACAGTCCCGATGACTAAAACATGCCCACACACTCCACTCAGCATCTCATAAATTCCTGTCCTTCAGTCAAACATGCTACATTTGTTTGATGATGCTAGTTAGGCATGTCCTTCCAGTCAGTAACCTCAAAAAACAGAGAAGGGAAGAGAGACAGAGAGAACGGAAGAAAGAGAGAGGGAGAGCAGGAGACGAGACGAGGCAGGAACATAACATCTGCACTGACTGTTTTGAAAGAGTCTGATTTATCGTACAGTCAAATTCATATCCACTGGAAATGATTTGCGATGATTTACTTTCAGATCTGCACTGTTTAAAAGTAGATATTTTCAGACCAGGAAATGAAAACACTACTGTAACAGGGTTGTGTGTTCCTTCAGAGAGACTTAAAAACAGCAGCCTGTTAGCATCCATGTGGAGTGTTTAAAGCCAAAAAAAAGAAAAGAAAAATCCAACATGGCGTCCCACAAGGTTCTGTTTTAGGCCCGTTATTATTCTCTAATTATGGGACATGTAATTTGCAAACATAATATTATCTTTCACTTTTTTTTGCTAATAATACATAATTATCGTTATCAGTTTGGCTCCTTTCAGCTGCAGCACAACTATAAGTCGTCAGGATGAATAGAAACTTGCATCTCTTGAGTTCTGCTAACAGAAATCCTGATGTTTGGGCCGAAGTCTTGCCGCAGTAGGTTTGTTGATTGCAGCCTGTAAAACTAAACGCTACAGTTAGGAAAATCCAGATGCTGGTCTATCATTTAATGGTTTGTGTGGTGGTTTATTCTCAGTACAGATAACACTGACAGGGTTTTGTTTGTGCATGTGTGGTGCATGTATGAGTGGAACAGCAGGATTGTTGTAAACTTGTGGTGAATCAGTGATTGATAATTGGTTGTTGAGAACAATGTTGATGGGTGATCGGTTGTTGGAAACACTGGTGATCAGTGATTGTTTGTTGGGATCAATGGCGATTAGGTGTTGGGAACAATGGTGACCGGTGATAGGTTGTTGGGAACAATGGTGATCAGTTGTTGAGAACAATTGTGATCTGTAATTTGTTGTTGGGAACAATGGTGATCCATTATTAAAACCTGGAAGGGTAGGGGCGAACCATCAATTTTGAGGAATAAATGTGTTTGGAAAAAAACATCCTGAATGTGAGATCACATTATCTTAAACGATTAGTGACATCAAATAATAAACAACAATGGTAGAACTCATGATCTGTGATTGATTGTTGGGGAAAATGGTGATCTGTGATTGGTTGTTGGGGAAAATGGTGATCTGTGATTGGTTGTTGGGGAAAATGGTGATCTGTGATTGGTTGTTGGGGACAATGGTGATTAATGATTCATTGTTAGAAAAATATATTGTCAATAATTTATTTTTGGAGCAATAGTGATTAGTGATTGGTTTTTGAGAACAGTGGAACCTAATTCTTCTGTTTAACATTGGTGATCAGTGATTGGTTATTTAGAACAATGTAGACAAGTGAATTGATGTTGGAAACAGTGGTAATGTTATTGGTTAATGGGAACAATGATTAAAGTTTAGTTTGGGAGAACAGTGGAGACCAGTGATTGGTTGTTTGTGACAGTGGTCATCGGTGATTGTCGGAAACAATGTAGCTCAGTGATTGGTTGTTGAGAACAGCGGTGAATTGTTTATTGGTTGTTGGCTTCACACATTTATAGAGAGTCAATAAAAGAATGTATATTGCATCCCACAAGGTTCTGTTTTAGGCCCCATATTGTTCTCTAATTATGGGACATGTAATTTACAAACATAATGTTAGCTTTCACTTTTCTGCAAATAATACACGGCCGTCAGGATGAATAGAAACTTTTGTCTCTCGATCTCTACTAACAGAAATCCTGATGTTTGGTCCGAAGTCTTGCCGCAGTAGGGATGTTGATTGCAGCCTGTGAAACTAAACGCTACAGTTAGGAAAATTTAGAAGCTGGTCTATCATTTAATGGTTTGTATGATGGTTTATTCTCAGTACAGATAACACTGACAGGGTTTTGTTTTGCGGGTATGAGTGGATCAGCTACAGCAGGATTGTTGTAAAATTGTGGTGATTAGTGGTTGGGGGAAAATGTGGATAACCGATTGGCTGTTGTGAACAATAATGCCTCAGTGATTGTCTTTAAAAAATTTTTTTTAATAATGTAGATCAGTACATGGTTGTTAGGAACAGTGGTGATTTGTTATTAGTTGTTGGCTTCAAACACTTATAGAGAGTCAAAAGAAGAGAAGAGAAAATTAATGCATTAAAACAGGATAGAACTGCAGATAGAACTGCACATATGTATATAAAGTTGACTTGTGTAATATGTGTGGCTTAATAATGGCTACATGCTGGGTCATTATTTTTTAGTATATAAACCGTCCAGCCAAAAAAGCCACCACCTGGATTTAACTAAGCAAATAGTTAAGAGACTTCCATTGGATAATTATTGCAGTGATGAATATGGTTCAGATGCAATATGTTATTTAACCCTAACTGATGCAGTGAGTACTGCAGCTTCTCATTTTTAACACAACCATGCCTTACACAGGCATATCCTGTGGGTATGGCAAAGATGCTTCTCTGTTTCAGAGAAACATCTGGAGCACAGCCATGTCAAATTAGTGTCCTGCAAAGAAAACAACTAAGGAGATTGCTAAAAAGTACTAAAATTGGGCTAAAAACTGTAAAAACGCATTATTAAAACCTGGAAGGGTAGGGGCGAACGATCAATTTTGAGGAAGAAATGTGGTCGGGAAAAAATATCCTGAATCACTTAAACGATTAGTGAGATCAAATCATAAAAAACAACAGTTGAACACATGGCTACGTTTAATAGTAAAAGTAAAAGCAATTACACACACAATGTGAAAAGAACTCAAAGGATTGGGACTAAACAGCTGCGTAGCCTAAGAAAACCAGTTATTAGTGACTCTAATAAAAAAAAAGGCTTCAGCTTGCTAGCGAACATAAAGAATGGACTGTGGGGCATTGGAAAAAAGCTCATGTGTTCTGATGATTCCAGATTTATCCTGTTACAGAGCGATGGGCGTGTCAGGGTAAGAAGGGAAGCACAGTCATGTCAAATTAGTGTCCTGCAAAGAAAACAACTAAGGAGATTGCTAAAATGCTTGTCCACTGTACAAGCCTCTGGAGGCAGTGTTATGATCTGGGGTTCCTTCAGTTGCTCAGGTCGAGACTCAATAATGTCATGTGCCAATAAAATGAAGTCAGCTGACGACCTGAATGTACTGGATCACCAGGTTATCCGTATAAACTATGGAGTTTTTCTTCCCTGATGGCACGGCCACGCGAGGATTCATCAGGCTCAGATTTTAAAAGAGCGGATCAGGGAGCATGAGACCTCATTTTCAAAAATGGATTGACCACCACAGAGTCCAGATCTTTGGGAATGCACTGGAGAAGGCTTTGCGCAGCAGTCCGACTAGTATTGATTCCCATCATCAATACAAGATTTTGAAGAGAAATTAACGCTACTCTGGGTGGAAATAAACGTTGTGACGTTGCAAAAGCTTATTGAAACCATTCCTCGGCCGTAATCAAAGCCAAAGGCGGTCCAGTGAAATGTTAGACTGTGTGACTTTTTTTATTTTGGCTAGGCAGTGTGTATCAGAGTCAGTTCATCACGGGTTCTATGTGGAGTTTTCGGTTACTGCATGTTTATTACATTATGCTCTGGAGAAGCAGGGACACTCTGGACACTCAGTACACATAAAGCCGCAGAGTAAAACAGGATCCCTGCCATGAAGATGTTTATTCTAGGTGGAGAATGGAGCACAGCCATGTGGAGATGCCTCTACCCGGGCTTATACTGCTTGGGCATTATCTCCACTATATTTTAAATACTGTAACCTGCTTATCTGCTCGTCTCATCACAGTTAAGGTCATGCTCTCAGGTTGTTCAGGTTTTGCTGCTGTGTGTTTTAAAAGGAAATGGTGTTTGTGCGCAGCAGTGGTAAACGACTTCATGAGCAGCTTTTAAAAATGAACACGAACATCACAGCAAGCACAACAACATGTGCATGGCGTGTTTACACGCTACTCCAGCTGCTTATGTGTCTCTCCCTGCGTGAACAAGGCATGTGAGCCAGGTGTGTGTGTGTGTGTGTGTGTGTGTGTGTGTGTGTGTGCGCGTCTATGTGTGTGTGTGAGAGAGAAAGAGAGAGAGAGTTGAATTGAATCGAGACAGAGAATTAAAAGAGACATCGACAAAGAGATATCAGAAAGGAGCAATGTGACCAGAGAGAAATAAGGAGAGCGCAAGAAAGAGAGGCACTGAGAGGCAATGAAAGACATAAAGAGACAGAGAAACAGAGACTGATTTTGAGAGAGGAACGAATAAAGAAAAAAGAAAAGAATCTAAGTAAGAGACAAAGATACAGAGCGACAGACAAGGAGAAGGAAATAAAGAGAGTTAGACAGAGATATACAGAAAAAGGTGATGAGAAACATGATGAAGAAAATAAAAAGAGAGACAAATGCATATATACAGACAAAACCTGTATAGACACTTCAGGAAAAGAAAAATAGTATGATGTATATTACATTAATATAACATTAACATTATTATCAAATACAGTGGAACCTCGGATTGCGAGTAACGCGATTTGCGAGTGTTCCGCAAGACGAGCAAAGATTTTTAATAAATTTTGACTTGAAATACGAGCAAGTCTTGGTTTACGAGTGCCGAGTATCATGTATCACGCATGCGCTTCTTGTTTTGACACAGAGCGTCACATGATCACAACTGAGCCAATGATTTTTCTCTCTCTTGCGCTGCGGAATTGCGGGTAATCGTCTCCCCTGATGGGCTCATCTCTTACTGGTATAATCACCATCTCCCTCTCTGTTTCAGCGTGTCTCCTATGTGTGTGCGCGCGCACGTAATTTGACACCGACATACAGGCACAATGACACATGCACACACACTCTCTTGCCTTTACACCCCCCGCACCCTGTACACACACGTAGACGCTCTCTGCTTTACATAGAAAACTAAAAAATCTGTCGCGATACTTTTCAAAGGTAAAGTGTTGGTTCATTTGTTTGTTTTTTTTAACTTTACAGCAATTATCCCGTTAGTATGCGCTAACACGAGTGTCATTAGAGAGATTTATTTTTCCCTCCGTTAAAACAGTATTTCCGTTGTGTGTGAGTTTGTTGTGAAACTCAAAAAGCGAGGTGGGGGGAGGGACACACACAAATACACGCTGTCTGCGCACACAAACGGAAGCCCTTATCTGTCGGGATTTATTTTTACTTCATTTAAAGGTAAAGTGCAGGTTAATTTGTTTTATTTTTACTTTATATAATGTATTAATTATTTTTATGTATTTATTTTTTTGGGCTGTGGAATGGATAATTTCATTCAAAAATGATAAGAGTTTTGGAGTACGAGCCCACTTCCGGAACGAATTATGCTCGTAATCCAAGGTTCTACTGTACATCACTATCATATATTGAAAAAATTGCCTTCAAAAATTTTTTTTTTCTTTTTCAGAAGTGTGTATACATTTTATATCCCCAAAAAATTATTGCTATACATTATATATTGATATACATGATAATAATATTAATATTATATGAATGTAATGTACATTATACAGTGGAACCTCGGATTGCAAGTAACGTGGTTTACGAGTGTTCCACAAACCGAGCAAAGATTTTTAATAAATTTTTAATCGGAAACCGAGCAAGTATTAGTTTACGAGCGCCGAGTATCATGTATCACGCATGCGACTCTTATTTTGACACAGAGCATCACTCTTCTGCTAGGTCTTAGTGCTCGTCTCTTACTTGTATAATCAACATCTCCCTCTCTCTTTTAGCGTCTCTTATGCGTGTGCGCGCTTAATCTGACACCGACACACACACACACACACACATATCCTGACACACGCACAGACACTCTCTTGTCTTTTCACCCCCTCCCCGGCTTCACAAACACACAGAAACTCTGCTCTGTCGCGATTCTTTTCAAAGGTAAGGTGCTGGTTCATTTGTTTTGTTTTACTTTACAGCAGTGATTCCCTTAGTATGCTCATGCCAGTGTCAGAGAGATTTATTTTTTTCCTGTTAAAACGATGTTTCCGCTGTGCTTGTGTGTGTGTGTGTCCATTTGTTGTGCAACTTAAAAAGTGATTCAGTTAGTATGCGCTCACGTTAAGAGATTTCTTTTTTTTTTTTCAGTTAAACGGTGTTTCCGCTGTGTTTGTTGTGAAACTTAAAAAGTGATTCCTTTAGTATGCGCTCATGCCAGTCTCAGAGAGATTTATTTTTTTTTCCTGTTAAAACGGTGTTACCGTTGTGTGTGTGTGTGTGTGTGTGTGTGTGTGTTTGTTGTGAAACTTAAAAAGAGAGGTGGGGAGAGGGAACGGAAGCACTTATCTGTCGGGATTTATTTGTACTTTTTTTAAAGGTAAAGTGCAGATTCATTTGTTTATTTTCATTTTATAGATTGTATTAATTATTTTTATGTATTTATTTTTTGGGGGCTGTGGAACAAATAGTTTGAGTTTTCATTATTTCTTATGGGAATTTATGATTTGGTTTACGAGTGTTTTGGAACATGAGCCCACTTCCGGAGAATATGCTCGTAATCCAAGGTTCCACTGTATCATATTTTTTTTCCTGAAGTGTATTCATTTTTTGTCTGACTGTGTGTGTGTGTGTATACATATACAGTATATATATATATATATATATATATATATATATATATATAGAGAGAGAGAGAGAGAGAGAGAGAGAGAGAGAGAATAGAGAGACAGAGGAATAAAGAGACAGACAGATCTTAAATTCTGTGTGTATGAGGAATTGAAATGAACACAGAATCCTAAAATAGTAATCAGACACTAATAAAATACACAGTATTTCCACTTAGAGGAACTGTAATCGATCAGCTATGATTTGTAATTGTTTTATGTGAGCATCAGACCATCCAGATGTGCACTGATGTCACACAGAGGTGCTGATGTCGTTTAAGACACACATTTTCCTATTATCTTCACTCAAGAACAGCATGAACAGAGATGCTGTGTACCTTCATCTGAAACACATCCTTTGTGTGTGTGTGTGTGTGTGTGTGTGTGTGTCTAAAAAAAAACACAGAAAGAACCAAATCCCTTGTTCCAGGTTATTTAATCATTAATGAGGAGAAACTCAAAGCATTATATATTTTCACATTTCTTGGTTTATACGTTGATGAGTCCCACAGGAGCATCTCCGCAGGACCGGGTGCAGGTGTAGGGATTCGTTACCCATACCTGGCCTTCTCATTGGCCAGCGCCAGGCGCCGGATGTTGGCCACACAGCTTGCAGCCGCCTCCTGCAGTGTCTCGTCTGTGGATCCCATCATGCCGAGCAGGAGCTGTGACAACGAGGTGTTGATTAGTTTTCTATAACAGCAGCTCTGAGAATCACAGGAGTAAATGATCACTTACGTTAGTGTTTCTATATTGATGGCTCATTCGGACGAACTTGTACACACGCACAGACAAATTAATAAACTTGCACGATAATCATTGATTTAGTGAATTTTTCTTCATGTTGTTTTAGACATTTTCAAGGACAGAGGGACAAAGAAATATAACGAAAGAATAAGACAGACACAGAGCATGACTGAGAGCAAAACAGAAAAACATGGAGGCAGAGAGAGAGACATCCAATAAAACTGGGATATAAAAAGAGACAGAAAGTGAGACAGAGATATAGACAGACAGAGAGAGATAAATCCTGTGTGTATGAGGGAGTAAAATGAACAGACAAACCTAAAAGAATAATTACACACTGATATAAAAACAACAACACAGTATTTCCACTTGGACACACTATAATCCATCAGCTAGGACATATTTTTTTTTAATATGATTGTCAGACCATCCAGATGTTCACTGATGTCACACAGAGGTGCTGATGTCATTTAAGACACAGTGGCATTTCCTCTCATCGCTACATAAGAACAGCATGTTCCTTTTCCTGGAGCATTCCCATCAGTGTGTGTGTGTGTGTGTGTGTTTGATGATGTGCCATTAAAGGAAAAAAAATAATCTGTGTATTCTACGCACACTATATAAGCATTTAAATACATTCTAAACAAGCACATTACACGATCAGTGAGTGTGTATAAATATTCCCCAAACCTCTGACCTTTTTTTTTTTTTTTTTTGCTACTTGTGTGTAATAATGTATAATTTATAGCTGTAAAAATAGCTTTCCTTTAAAAGCTATAAAATATAAAAGAGGAAAGCGGCTATGTGGCTAGCAGTAGCTATGCGGATGTCGTGATGCGTGTGTATATGTGTGTGTGTGTGTGTGTGTGTGTGTACATGCGTGACACTGAGAATGTAATGACAGCATGTTGTAATGTGGTCTATTTCTGTCCACCGGCTGCATTAGTGTCAGGAAATGAAGAAGAAGAAGGAAAAAAACAAAACAAAAAAAACAATGTCCCTGGCTCTGCGTCTGCCGAGGAGCGACTCGGATCCTTTCCCTTCTGGAACGGTTACGAGGCGTTTGCGTTTGATTGCTCCTCTCCACACCCGACCCGCTAAACTCTAAAAGAGACCACTTTCCGGAACAGTCTGGCTAACGTAAAACAACATGTTAAAAGCTTTTTTCGCTTTTCTTCCTCGTGCAGGAACGGTTGCTTATTATACTGTCAGATGATGTGAATGTTAAAGGAGACGAGCGGGTGCCAAGGCCACACTGCGGCTCTGCAACACGGCACGGTATAATAGACTCGTCTTTCGTCCTCATCCGCATGCGTGGTGAGGAGAGCCGTGATCGTGGATCTAAATAAACACAAATTACTGAAAAAAAAAAAAAGAAAAAAAAAAACCCAGCACTGGCACCACAGACCTGTAAAATGTCATCCTGTTCTGCGCCAGGCCCAGGGGCAGGCGGACAGGAGGACGGGAGGACGGGCAGGCAGCAGATTGTGGTGAAACTCTTTTGTTGTCTTTCTTCTTGACCTTTTCATGACCCTAATGGCTTTTTTGTCCACATCTTAATGACCTTTCTTTTACAGCAGGAACCTTTTCAGGAACTTTGCTGTGTTTTCACTGCAGGTTTGTAATTGGTGTCAAATAATTTTTTTCTCAAGACGATGAGAACTTTCAGGCATGAGGATGCCTTGAGATGTGTTTTTTAAGGAACCCAGGTACAGGTACTTAACCGCACACTCACACTGCATGAACCCAAGACTTTTCTAAATTCAGTGAGGTGGTGGTGTGTTTCTGAAACAGAAATTGTGTGCGTGTCTAAATATGTGCAGTTTGTGAAATTTGGTTGTTTTATTCGAGTATTTCTTTGAGAATCCGACCATCATTACTTCCCATCCATTCAATCTATTATCCATCCATCTAATTGATCTACAGTGGAACCTCGGATTGCGAGTAACTCGGTTTACGAGTGTTCCGCAAGATTTTTAATAAATTTTGACTTGAAAAACGAGCATGTCTTGGTTTACGAGTGCCAAGTTTTTTTGACACCGACTCAAAAAAACTTTGAGTCACACACACAGATACTCTCTTGCCTTTACACCCCCCCCCTTTCCCAGCTTCACACAGACACACACACTCTGCTCTACACACAAATTCTGCTCTGTCACGATTCTTTTGAAAGGTAAGGTGCTTGTTTATTTATCTGTTGGGATTTTTTAAAAACTTTTTTTAAAAGGTAAAGTGCAGGTTAATTTGTTTTATTTTTACTTTACATATTGTCTTAATTTTTTTCTGTATTTATTTTTTTGGGCTGTGGAACGAATTATTTGAGTTTTCATTATTTCTTATGGGAAGGTTTGATTTGGTTTACGAGTATTTTGGAATACAAGCTTGCTTCCGGAACAAATTATGCTCGTAATCCAAGGTTCCACTTTATTTATCCATCCGTCTTAACAATTATCAATCCATTTATACATAAATCCTTCCATCAATCCATCCATCCATCCAACCATCCATCCGTCAAATTCATCTATTTATTCATCCCTCCTAACAATCTAATTGTCGATCTATTTATACAGAACTCCTTCCACCAATTTACAGTATACATCAGTCGATTCATCCATCATTCCTTCCATCCTGTCATCTATCCCTCCATCCAAGTGATATATTCCACTGACCTTCCATACACCTCACCAATCCATCAGTCATACTAATCCATCCATCAACTCAATAGATCATACAATCGAACCATTGATCAATCCATCTATCCATTAGTCAAATCAATGCATTTATCCATCAATCCTTCCATTCTATAAATTCATGATTCATCCACCCTTCTATCCTTTCAATCCATCTATCCAACTATTAACTCATCCATCCAGTCTAGCCAACTGATCTATCCCACTGACCCTCCATATATCCCATCAATCTAACCATTCATCTACTGATCTATCCAATCCATCCATCTTATCAACCAATTCCATCCAAAGGTTTCATCCTACCCATCCTATCCATCGAGTCCGTCCATTCTATTGAACCTAATTCGTCAAATATCCCACATCCATTCCATACAGTTTATCCATCCATCTTATCAAATGCCAACCATTCTACCAATTATCTAATCCAATCTATACAGTACCATCAGCTCTAAAAGTTCATCCATTCATACCATCTATGCAATCCATGTCACCCATCCTTCCATCCCACCATTCATATAATCCTCTCCATTCAACATATCCATCTCAGACATCAACCCATTCTATCCCTGCCATCCATACAATCTAGCCATCTACGGTATCCTTTCTGTACAATCGCATGCTATTGACACAATCATTTACCATCCCATCAGTCACACACTCTTCTTGCTCATGACTAAGCTGAACAATTTAACCTGACTTGCCAGTTTCTCTTTAATCTGTGTATCAACAAATAAATCATGTTCACTCTAGTGGTCTCTAAATGGCTCTGTGTAAAATATGTCTCTTATAAAACAATTAGGAGTGGACATAGCTGTATCAGGACGCCTGACTTGTTCATTAGACAGGACCCTAGCCAGTTCCGTGTGAACCCTGCAGGGAATTACAAACTCCATGTGTTTCTGTACATGTACTCAAGAGCTTCTGTGCTCTGTGTTATTTTTATGTTCATGTCATGTGTGTACGGGCGAGGATCGGCGTTGAACTCTGACTCCTTCCGTGTTAGACACACATTCGCCGGGCTGCTGCTCGCATTTATGCGGTCGACACGGTGCCAAAGGAGAAGAGAGGCGAGACATACCCAGAATTCTTTGCACGAAGATAAACAGTGAAAGAACAACATAAGAGAAGAAGGCAGATCTTCTATCTTGTGAGCCCGAACCAGATTCCTGGATTTAATCAAGAGAAAGTAATAGACTTGATCCGGGAAGGTTTTTTTGGGGCTGCTGTATTTTGAAACGCTACTGCCGGCTTCTGTGACTCTGCTCCGAAAGCGCTGAGGATCGGTGAACAGTTTCAGCTGGTGTCATTTCCAGATCGAGTGTAAAGTCGAACCGAGAGCGTGTCCGAGAGGCGAACGGACGTGAACACATGAGGCTGTGGAGACATCCTGGCCGGCTCAGACAGGCTTTCTTTTGTGAGCGGTTGGAGGATGCCAGCGCCTGCGTGCCAGCGCTCAGTGCGTGTTTTTCATCCAGAGCCAAACAGGGGCTCGCACACTGGGTCGCTCTGCACCTCTCCAGAACACCTTGTCTGATTTCACTTCCCTTATCTCCTCTGACTCATGCTCGCTAAAGCCGGCTGAAGAATCTTGACCTTTGTGTAAACATTTCCCAAGCCCGGTGCGAACATGTGTGTACACACACACACACACACACACACACATGCTCTGTCACGCATGGAGGTGTCATGGTGTTAAGTGCTAGGGTGGTGCGCTGCTGTTTCCTGGGGATAGGGGCTTAAATCACTCGAAAGCTGAAAGCTGGGGTACACCTGAGAGCCATTAGGGCAACTTCCCATACTCGAACCCTCATCACTCTGTACAAGCCTGCAGTCAACACCCTTACACTCCATCCCCCTGTCCTCCATTCCTCACCCCCACCTCACCCCTCAGCATACCTCCCCTCTGCGCCTCCCTCTCCCTCTCTCCTCTCTTCCTTTACTGCTCCCTTCAACACAACTGCTATTTTTAACTCCCTTCAGGACTGCAGCCCGTGCTACGCTTTTTCACATGTTTTCACTACAAGAACCTCTTTAGGAACCTGCATGCTTTATTTTCCAAAGAACTCCACTGCAAGAACTTTCTCAGGAAATTTTTTGCATTTCTCTTGGTAGGAATTTGTCCTAATGAACTTAACAACTTGTTCTGGAATGCAGAAACTTTAGGTGACTTTCCGATACAGAAAAAAAAAAAATCACAAACCTAGGAAATTTTGATTGCTTTTTCAGTCTAAAAACTGTTTTTCAAGAATCTAGTACTTTTTAATGCCTTCACCATAATGATGCTTTGTCTCTCTTTCTCTCTGTCAGTTATATTAACACTAGCTGTGGGAGTCTGTGAGCTAATGTATGTGGAAGAGGGCTGACAGACATTACCTTAGAGTGCCTTATAGCTGGCTAGTGGGTGCGATTTGGCTGATGGTCAGATTACTAATAAAATATTGGAAACATACTAGATGTACAGTACAGACCAAAAGTTTGGACACACCTTCCCCATTCAAAGAGTTTGAATTTGTATTATGGCAAGAAAAAAGCAGCTAGTTAAAGAAAAACGAGCGGCCATCATTACTTTAAGAAATGAAGGTCAGTCAGTCCGAAAAATCTGGAAAACTTTGAAAGCGTCCCCGAGTGCAGTCACAAAAAGCATCAAGCGCTACAAAGAAACTGGCTGACATGCGAACCGCCCCAGGAAAGGAAGACCGAGAGTCGCCTCTGCTGCGGAGGAGAAGTTCATCCGAGTCACCAGCCTCAGAAATCGCAGGTTAACAGCAGCTCAGATCAGAGAGCAGGTCAATGCCACACAGAGTTCTAGCAGCAGACACATCTCTAGAACAACTGTTAAGAGGAGACTGTGTGAATCAGGCCTTCATGCTAGAAGATCTGCTAGGAAACCACTGCTAAGGACAGGCAACAAGCAGAAGAGACGCGTTTGGGCTAAAGAACACAAGAAAGAAAACTCGCTGAATGAGAAGGGGTGTCCAAACTTTTGGTCTGTACTGTAGATCTTTTCTGGCATTGTTTAATACCTTCTTGAACGTTCACCTGGATAACTAGCTAAACCAACAAAACCAAGACTTCTATGCACTAGTGTAGAACTGGCTACACAAAAACATGAGCCACACACAGCAAATGCTTAGTTGTATTATCACCAGGTGTAAAATTATCTAATTACATATAAATAGACCAAAAAAAAAAAAAAAAGATATGAAGAGTTCTTCTATCTGTTTTAGAGATATCAATAGTTATCTACAAAAAAATGGAGAAAACAATTTCAAACTAAAGACACTCCTTCTAGTGGCATACTGTATAGACTTAAATAAGTGCTTCTACTTTCCAACACAAATGAATAAAAACAATCATCTCAAGATCCAGTCCCATTACTTATCCAAAGAACCACTGAGGAACCTTTTTTATTTCTTCCTAAAAGTGTAGACCTTCTCCTGTATAAATGGCACACACGTGGGCACGCACCTGAGAAGCTCCACATTCCTCATTCGTCTCAGCGTGAGTGAGACGGGATAGTGAACAGCCCGTGTGTGTGCTGGTGTGTCATATGTTCTTCATAATTCATCAGCTTGAACCTGCTCCCCACTCAGCATGACTAAGAGAAACAGCACAGAACCTGAAACATGCCTCGTGCTTTACATCGGATCTGTGTGTCTAGCCATCTCTCTCTCTCTCTCTCTCTCTCTCTCTCAATGCCAAAGCCTGTTTTGAGTTCCCAGCATGAACACGACAGTGAAAACAAACAGGCTTGGAAAAAAAACAGAAGTAGCATCAGTGTTCAGAAGTTCGCATGGACGTGCCGGGCCTCTGCAATCTTTTTCTCATTTATTTATTTTTTTTCAAACCGCTACAAAATACTCATCAGAACACAGGAACTGGCACGCGGCAATGCTGAAATCCCCTCACATTGAAATGCCTGAGCATTACCATCTGCATTGTGTAATTCCATTCAATTCAATTCACAAAAAAGGTCTCGGTTCTATTCTTCAGGACGCCGAGTGAAGCCGTCTCTGAGGATTTATGGCTTTAGCAAATAATCTGCAGCACCGCAGTAGACTATGGAACAGTTTTTACCCACAAGCCATCCGTCTCCTCAACACAAAGAGACTGGACTGATAAACACACAAACGCGCGCGCGCACACACACACACACACACACACACACACACACACACACACACACACACACACACAAATCACTAAAACAGACGAATTAAATAACATCCGGACTGAACTGATAAACACACATGTGCACAATCACACTGATTTACAACCACCTTAATTTGTTCATACCCACCTATCTGAACTGCTCTTTGCAATATTTGCACAATATTTTTATTTCACTTTGCGATTTGCACAACAATATTTTTTTGAACACAATGTAAATTGTTTACTTGCTGCTCTCTCCACCACCTCAACCGATACCTTATCACTAAAAAGGTATTTCTTAACTGTAACGTGTTACGTTGTCGTGTTGTCATGTAGCTCTTCGTTCGCACATTTGCACGTGCACTTTGTTGTCTGCTGTCTGCTGTCTTTGTTGTCTCTTTTTTGTATAGAAATCGATAGTTTTTTAGGTTAACTTAAAAACGTAAAAATCTGCGTTGTTAATTTATGTCGTTGCATGTATGTAGCACCCTGGTCCTGGAGGAACGTTGTTTCGTTTCACTGTGTACTCAACTGTAGATGGTTGAAATGACAATAAAAGCCGACTTGACTTGTACTTGTTGACTTGAGTAGCAACCGGCAGTGAGAAGTAAAAAGTAAGGAAGAAGAAGAGGCATCTGAATGATTCATTCAAACCAGAAAATGATTTCGTTCAAAAATTCCAATATTTTCTAATCCAGCTTCAACAAACAAAGGGTTTCTGAGGGTAGAAGTTATGCAACATCTAGAAAACAGTGTTTATCTAAAAAAAAAAAAAATTTTAAAAATGCTGTCACAACATGCAGTTCCAAGCTTACACCCCAAAACGCTGTAGTCAACTTTCTCAGAAAAACCCAGAAATTCCTGTCAAGCTCAAGGCTTCCTCTGTCTAGACGAGGACTTTCTCAATCTAGTCTGAGGCTTCCACCATCCAACTTGGGGCTCAGTACAACTCCATGTACCTGGAGATGTACTCTTCCAACTTTGGCCTTCCTCCACCTGGCCCAAGGTTTCTTCCCTCTGGCCAGGGACGTCATCGCTCTCTGGTTTAAGACTTCCATCCAACTTGAGGCGCAAACTGTCCAGTCCAGGGCTTCCTCTGTCTGGCCGAATGTTCAGCCTGGAATTGTCTCCGTCTGAGCTGTGAGGTTTGACTGTCCAGCCCAGTGCTTAGTCTGTCTGTCCAACATGGAGATTGAACATCATGTCCCAGGGTTTCTTGTGCCCAACCTGGGGCCCAGCCCAGGGTTTAATCTGTCCACTCAACATTGTGACTGAACTGTCTGTCCCAGGGTTTCTGGTGGCCAAACTGGGACTTCTTCTGTCTAGCCTGGGACATAATCTGTCTGTCCAACCTTGTGGTTGAACTTGATATCCCAGGGCTTCTTGTGCCCAACCAGGATGTTCTTCTATCCAGCCCATGGGATTCATTGTCCAGGCTTGTGCTTCCTCCATCCATCCTCATCCTCTCCTTATCATCGGACCTGGGGCATAAACTGGCTGGTCCTGTGCTTTCTTTTGTCAGGTGGAATTTCCTGGTTATTATCCACTTGTAGATCTCCTCAACACTGTGCTGTGTGTTTCATTATAAGAACATCAGCGTACAAAGTGTGCCTGCAGAGTTGAACGTAGTTCTGAAAAAATTGTTTTTAATTAACATCAGCAGAAAAAGCACCGAGCCCAAATAAAGTGCTTTTACAAAAAGAACCGGCAGTCTGCTTTTGAACGTACAGACGCTTGTAAAAAATAAACCGATCGCTCGACGTCCTTTCATATTTTTATGAATTTTTCTAATAAATATTACAAGTTCCTTTCTTGGTTGGAATAAATAGTGTACATAATATTGTATTTGTTGCTTGTAAAGCGAGTGAGACAGGAGCAAAGCTCAGACTGGTCTCTAATGGATTTTCCAGGGTAAAATACATTCTTTTCGATGCTTAATTTCCTCTGCTCGAGCACAGGGGACTGGGTTCTACACCATTAACACCAGCCAGCAAGAAAGTTAGTCTCAGAACACAAGTCTGAGCGAGAACACTCTATGCACAGAAAGAGAGAGAAAGAGAGAGAGAGATTATTATGACTTTAAGATGCTCAATGTTCTTAGCAAAAGCTTAGAGGTATGAAATACGGCTACAATAATATCAGGAGGCAGTCTTGAGTTTTACACCCCTTCATAAATTAGACTGGAGCGCAGACATCGTTCTCTGATAAACGCTCTCCGAACCCATTTGCAACGTTTGGAAATATTGTTTTAACACATTTTCTGCCACACTAAAACGTATATCATGTGCAAAATGCAGCCAAGTGGCCTCGCTCTCGGTTATGTGTCCTCGGGGCGACTCGGGTATACTGGAGGTGAAGACAAATGGAATGGAACGTGTGTGTGTGCGCGCGCGTGTGTGTGTGTGCACGTTCTATAGATAGAAAATAATCATGTGTAAGGAGTGTTATAAACAAGACCTACTACTACTATGTCCAGAGCAGTAGGTCTTACACGGCTGAATGCACACACACTTACGCCGAATAAACGCATAGATAAACATACAGAAAATTAATGAATGAAATAAATAAATAAACTGCGGCTTAATGACTTTTGCAAATTGGGCCTTTTCTCCTTTGGAACAGCCGACGTTGAGCCCGGTCTGTAATTACCGCCCGTGCTAAACCGCAGCAGCACATCAGCCTGGTGCTCGCCATTAAAGCGAAAAGAACATGGGAAAAAACGACTTGGCTGCAACGTTGCGACCGCTTTCATAATTTATCCGCCTGTTCCTATTGGGGAAACGTTTTACCACTCTGTGTTTGCAAACACTTTTCTCATGTGAAAATATTTAACAGTGGAAATGCTGAACGCGGGTGAAGTTACACATCTGCTACGAGAGAGTGTAACAGTCTGTATCTGAATTTGGATTTAAACCCATGTGATTAAAATCAAATAAATATGATCCCTATTACTCTGCTGAAAGAAGAAAAAAAAAAAAAGATAAAAAAATAAATAAATGTCGGTTTTCGAAAGTTTTGCTCTGACAGTTCCTCAACCTCAGCTACATCATCCCGGTTAAACCAACTGATTTCGATAGATAGAGATTTGTGAATTATTGTGGTTTTATTTCTCAAATTACAGTATGAACAAACTAGCAGCTTCACTTACACTACCACTCAAAAGTTTGTACACACTTTCTAACTCGAACAGTTGATATTGAGATGCATATCTGCTACTTTTGCTCTGTAAAGCTTCATAACGACTCGAATCTGAGGTGCTGTTTGAGGTTAATTGGTGATTTCTGAGGCTGGTGACTCTAAATGAACTTCTCCTCTGCCGCAAAACTAAGTTTTGGTCTCGCTTTCCTGGGAAGGTCTTCATGAGAGACAGTTTCATTACGATGATGCGCGATGGGTCAGTCATACAGTACAATACTGTTCTTGCAGGAACTGTTCCAGGAAGGCTGACCTCTGTGTATTAAAATAAGAATGTTATTGTTTTTGTTACATAATTACTTAATTCTATAGTTTTGAGAGCCCAGTATCGGTGTAGAATGCATACAATAAATCACTAAACAAAAACAAAGAAATCTGCGAGTGATCCCAAACTTTTGAGCGGTAGTGTAAACCACCGTCACCCTGAACAGGAAGTAAGATACTAAGGATGTTGAAAACACATCACACAGGGTTACATGTTTATAAAATACACATACACATGTTCATTTAAATATTCTTCTCATTCTAATTGTTTTTTTTTTTTCAATTTAACTTTACACTGATTATACGAATCAAAGTCACTGCAGTCAAAAACACCTTTAACCCTTTGGAGTTTCTTCTCAACACCCTACAGTAGGTCTTCCATCATCTGGCCTGGGGATTACTCCATCCACCTGGCTGCTACTAAAACTGTTAACATTAACACATTTTACACCATTTTTTTTTTTTGTCCAGGGAGCTTCATACACCATCGAACTCCTCACTCATGCCTGCAGGAAAGTAAAAACCACCTCGCGTCCCATGAGATTTCCCAGCCCTGATGGACACCTCGGGTCTCAACCAGACGCTTTGCGAAACCAAAACCTCTAAGCATGTTTTTGTATCTGTCACATTAAAACACAACTGCATCAGTGTTCATGTCTCAGCTTAGGGCGTCTAAGAATAAACCACACACACACACACACACACACACACACACACACACACACACACACACTCTCTGAGAAGCACCCAGTGACCCTACAGTATACTGTATAATGCATAGCTACACCACCCAGCATGCTTATTTATTCACTTCTGCTCTGCTCTGCCTATTGGTTGACAATTCCCTGTAGTATTTATAGTCGTTTTTTTGGTTTGGGGCAGTGGTAGTGCAGTGGTCAGGGTTTGCAGCCTATGATTGAAAGATTCTGGGCTTAAATTCCAGGGCTTTAAGGTTCCACTCCTCAGCTCTGTGCTCATAACTACTCATCTGTATACGAGATGTAAATAATGTAGTAATGTGTCTGTAATCGTAAACAAGTACTCACGGGGCAACCTTGACATCTGAGGGGCATTCAAGTCAAAACCAGGAGTGCGATAACTACCAGCCGAGTTCCTGTAACGTGCAAGTGGCGTTGGAGGTTTTTTTTTTTTTTAGGATCAGACGTTCCACTCACCGAATGTTCACGGGAACAACTACTGTGGACTCAGAACCACCCCAGGCAGGATCGTCATTCACAGACATACGGCCTTCTTCGAATGCTTTACTGCAGATAGTGATGGGACGTTCATGAATGATTCATTCTTTTTGAACGAGTCTTTAATGTGACTCAGAAGAACGAGTAGTCTCGGAGAGTGATTCGTTCATTTTCTACCGGGTGCGCGTGCGCAAAGTATAGCGAAACCTCCGTAGATTATGTACAGGAAACAGAAATGAGTTGTTACCTCGCGAGTCTTTTGGTCTGAATCGTTCGTTCTTTTGTCACGTGACTCCCATAGACGCTATGCAGTGCAATAGATTCAAAAGAACGAACGACTCGGACTAGAAGACTCATGAGAAGAACCGCTCAGTTCTGTTTCCCGTGCAATGCAGTGCATAGCGTCAATGAGAGTCACATGACAAAAGAGCGAACGACTCAGACTAGAAGATACGTGAGGTGAGCTGCTCATTCTGTTTATCATAATATGTCCTTGGCTGCATTGCGATATTTTCTTTACTGGAACTATTTGTGTATGTAGATGTGTTGGGGGTCTGTTTATTGAAAATGTAACATTTCATTTTATTGCTGATCAAAAGAACTAAATGAACTAAATGACTCAAAAAAAGATTCGTCCATTTTGAACCGAGTCACTAACTGCGGCTAAGAGTCTCATCACCGTACTGTGCTCGAAGTCTTCTGTAAACGTCAATCACTTTTACACCTTCATTCACCAGAAATTTCATCACAAGTCCGAGTTTGACTTGAACGTCAATTACAATCTTTATAGCTATATACATATATAAAAAGCTAAATATAACTTCTATAATATTATAATATGTGCTGCTCAGAATGGTCAAGTAAAGAAACTGATGGCTCTGAACATGAAGATATTTCATTCATCTCTAATCCCCTGACATGATGTAAGTGGCACATCTCAGAGATTTCTAACACACAGCAGCACTAAGCTTTCAGTCTTTTTTTTTTTTAACATATTCTGGCACAGAATTCCCACAAACACTACAGCTTTTCCTGGTGCCAAGTTTTTTTGCCCAGCAGCGCCTATAAACGATTCTGCATGTTTGTACATGACGTACAGAACATTACACGCTTTACAGCCTGGTGCTCGTTACTGGAGGACTCATAATTAATATTATACGGCTTCCAGACGCTACAAACGTCTGTCACTCAGAGGTTAAGCGTCTAGCGGCCTCGCTTTCTTACAGCCTTCTCAGAACCAGGAACACGACCACGCCGCCATTCCACCCTGCCCCGCTCCCGGGCTCTCGCTTAGCAACCGTCCCCCTGGGTGACAGCATTTGCGTGCTCTTCTGCCCTGGAATCCCGGGAGCGGTGGGACTGGCCGGGGAAAGCGGCACTCGGCACACACACACTGCTGTTTGCTCAGCCCGATTCCCATGACGGTTAGAAAATGCACTCGAGCTTCCGCTGCACGTGAAAGAGAACGAGGCCTCGGAAAACAGTTTGCAGCCTTTCAAAATTTATTAGTGATGTTTTCACACGTCAGTTTGAAAAAAAAAAAAAGAAAGAAAAAAAGGAGGGGAGGGGCATGGGGTGAGGGGTGGACCGGTTCTCAAGAGAGGCCCAGGCTGGAAATAACGTGTGTGTGTGTGTGTGTGTGTGTGTGTGTGTGTGTTGGTAGGGAAGTGTAAATGTCACACAGCAGCTACACTTCAAGTAAAGTGAAACATGAAACATGCTGCAAACATTTTAGACCGAAATGAACAAGAAGAATTTAATTAATTTAAACAAATAAGTACAACAAAAAGCTGCCGGTATATAATATAATAATAATAATAATAATAATAGTAATAATAATAATAATAATAATAATAATAATAATAATAATAATTCACTATTTTACAAATCATGAATAGGAAATATTGGTATTTAATGATCTTTGATTTAATATCTGATTCTAAATCTAAATATATTCTCTCGCTAACAAGCTATATGATCAATACTATTAATGATTACAAAATGTTATATAGTGCTGCATACACTTAGAAAACAAAAATAAAGAAAAAAATAAAAATAAATAAGTAAATAATTAACAAGAGTAACATAAAAAATAAATGCTAAAAATGTTAAAAACTGAAGAAAACTATGCTTTATCTAGCTTTTTAAAAAATAAATTATTAATAATAGATGGACCGTTTATTAATAACATGTTTTATATTTTTTTGGATGTCTTAAGAGAAAGAAAAATCCCACAAGAGTAAATAATTAAGTTTGATCCTCCTGGGTCAAATAAAAAGGGTGTGTGTGAGGTGCCGTACCTTGACGACGCCACTCTGGTGCATGGTGATGCAGTTGTTCGGGTCTCTGGAGAGCTGGAAGAGAGCCTGAGCCGTAGCCTGGTGCACCTCGGGGTCTTTCGAGCTCAGGTAGTGCACTAGAGGAGCGACAGCGCCAGCCTCGCCGAACGCCGCACAGTTAGAACCCCACATGCAGCAGCGAGCGATGGCCTCGGACAGATACCTCCGCAACGTATCATCAGACTGCAGCGGGGTGGGGGGGCAAAAACAAAACAGGGTGTCCCATTAGAGCTCGTTAGAACTTGTAGAATAACTGTACTACTGCAGAATAAATCAGAAATAAATCAGAAGAAAGAGGTTTGTAAGGGTTCATTTGAGCGTTGTTGAATTCTGAATTCTGATTGGTCGAGAGTTGTTGATTAGTTTTCTATGAAAGCAACGCCGGCATGCTGTAATCAAACTGCGAGACTGAACTAATGCACTTGCGTGTTAAGATATTGTTGTTTCTATGGTAACAACAGGCAAGTAGGATATTTTCACAGAATCCAAGTCTAATAAGTACAGTGGAACCTCGGATTGCAAGTAACTCGGTTTACGAGTGTTCCGCAAGACGAGCAAAGATTTTTCATAAATTTTGACTTGAAAAACGAGCATGTCTTGGTTTACGAGTGCCAAGTTTTTTGACACCGACACACACACACACACACTCACCTTGACACCCCCCCTCCCCGGCTTCACACAGACACACACACTCTGCTCTACACAGAAACTCTGCTCTGTCGCGATTCTTTTCAAAGATAAGGTGCTGGTTCATTTATTTGTTGGGATATTTAAAAACTTTTTTTAAAGTGCAGGTTAATTTGTTTTATTTGTACTTTATATATTGTCTTAATTTTTCCGTATTTATTTTTTTGGGGCTGTGGCACGAATTATTTGAGTTTTCATTATTTCTTATGGGAAGGGTTGATTTGGTTTATGAGTGTTTTGGAATACGAGCTTGCTTCCGGAACGAATTATGCTCGTAATCAAAGGTTCCACTGTAATAAACTAATAACAATGATGCTTATTTTTTATGTTAATGAAAGGAGTCTCCAGAGTCTCAGAAACATGGCAAGCACGACAGAGAATAAGATTAAACAAATGAAAAGACTGTGTATGGATGCCATAGTGTAAGTGAGCTAAATAACAGGAGCTAAATCTATATCATAAATGGATAAAAACTATAACACGCTGCTCTTTAATTATTAAACGAATATGGGATAAACAAGGAAGCCTGCACAGGAAACAATTCTTGTTTTTCTTTTAACTAAAATAAACACCTCACGCTTCCTTAAAATATAATTCGAACAGGAAGGAAAGTATTAAACAAAATCTTTCCAACACTTGACCTTGTGGTGACCTTGATTTCAAAATCTAATCAGTTCATCAGCTCAGGCACAGGAAGTGTAATAAAACACAACAGAATGTGAGACTAATCAGCTTCAGGGTAGGAACAGTAACTTCACCCATGTCTTTAACTTCACTCCATCCATCAGTGATTACTTCTCTGTTACAGCACAACACTGAATGTTTTGTTCCATGTGAGTGGTGTGTTAGAGCTCACGGTGTTGGTGAGGTTGGAGAGCATGGGCACGACTCCGTGGTCGGTGATCACAGCCAGGTTTTCCTCGTCTTTGGCGATTTTGGATATGGCGGCGCACACGCTGGCCAGCACCTCTGCGTTCGGGGATTTCAGCAGATTGACAATCAGTTCCAAGCCGCCTACAAAGGAACGCACCAGTTCTCCAGCATCCTGAAACACACACACACACACACACACACACACACGGTCAGCATCCATGGCTACTGTTCAGGCACTCAGCCAACATGGCATACGTAATTAGGAAAGAGCAGGGAGACACCTTTACTGGAAGCACAGAGACGTGTCATTATGCTCGGAGTACTGCTGGGTGTGACACTGAAACACATGGGCGTCTGCTAAAAGCTATAAATCTACATGTACACTAAATCATAAACACAATTCTATTAGTAATTAATAATTAAATATGCAAATGTGCTCTGGATTAATGTGCAGGCAGGCTTGAGTCTGTTCACACAGCCAGATAACCCCTAACCGTCGCTATATATAGTAACACCTACACAAGGTTAGAAAAGAAAAGGAAAGCAAAAGGAAAAAGGAAAAAAGGGTAAGGAAGGAAATCTTTAGAAAGAAAAAGAAAAGAAAGCAATGAGAAAAAAAGGAAAGAAAAAGAAGAAAGGAAGCAATAAAAAAAGGGAATAAAAGAGAAGGAGGAAGGAAGGAAGGGATATGATGAAAAAGAGGAAGGAAGGTGTGAATGAAGCAAGGAAGAAATGAGAAGGGAAGTAAACAAAGGAAAAAAGGAGTGAGCAGAGCAGGGGAAATGAAAGGAAGCAATGAGAAAAAAGTGAGGAAGTTGAAAGGAAAGTAGAGGAGCAGGGGAAAATGGGAGGAAGAAAGGATGGAAGAAAGAAAAGAGGGGACATAAGAGAAAAGAAAGAAAGAGACGAAAGAAAAAAGATATGGGGAGAGATGGAGGCAAGCAGGATTGAAAGGGAAAGGGGTAAAAAAAAGAAAAATAAGGAAAAGGGAAACTACTGTACATTGGAGATTGTGGAGAAAAAAAGATAAATACACTACAAAGAAAGGAAGACAGGTGGACGGTGAATGGGGAGATGGGCGGAGCCTATAAAGTGCACCTGCACTGTGTAAAGATTGACATCATCGGGTGACTTTAAACAGACACTTGCATCCACTGGACACCAAAAAAGGAAAAGGAAAAATACAGTGTACACTGGAGATTCTTCTGCATTCTTCTTTGCATTAAGTGTTAAATGGGCAGGTGAGGACAGCAGCAGCTGAAAAAGAGAGAGAGAGAGAGAGAGAGACATGGGGTGGGGTGGGGTTGGGGGGGCAGCCTTTGCTAGAAGTCATGCCAAGAGATGAGCCTGAGGTTTGGTGAATCTGGGTTAGAGGGAGAGCAGAGAGAAGTGAAGGAGAGAAGAGAAGACAAGAGGAAATGGCAAGACGGGAATACTGATGAGCCGAGGCAGAAAGAGAGAACAAGAGGTAAAGGAGAGACGGAGGAAGTGTGTTTAAGTCACCAGCTGCGGCGGGTCACTCAGAATTCCTTTCAAATCCTCTCACAAAAACATCTCCGACCGGCACACATCAGCACACACAGCACGCAGCACCTAGACTCTCTCGGTGTGTGTGCACACATTGATGAGGGGGTACCATAAAAAAAAAGAGAGAAAAAAAAAAAAGACGAGTACAACATTTCCACATTGTAAAAAATCAAGTGAAGGAATTATGGGTAAAAGGCCAGGAGAAGAAAAAAGAGGAAAGAAACCGAGACAGAATAGAGAGGAGAAAAACAAACAGAGACAAAGGATCGGTATACCTGCAAAATCTGTAGAAATTCACCCAAAGTGGAAGTGATACGGGGGTGAAAAACAGACTTCTGATGTAATCAAGCCGCTCGCCTCCCGGCTGCTGGCTGTAACCTTACGGACGCTAATTGTACGTTATGATTATTTGTAGACTAAACGTGGCTTTCGTCGAGGCCTGATCACGAAACCGTGCTTCATAACGACTGCATGCTCGTAACACGAACGTGTTTGCATGCGTCCGAGTGTGTGTTCTGCGGCGGTCGTGAGTCTCGCTGTGCTGTTCTTCCAGCACGCTTCTCCTGAACCTGCCCCGGGGCCGCTAACGCGAGCCACATGGGGCTCTCTGTAAATACGCGCTGCTGTGTGGCTCGTCTACACCTCCGTTTATTTGTCTTACTCCTGTCACTAAACTGCACGAGTCACCGAAAACATCCGTGCTGTAAATGCCAGAAAAACCCTGTCAAACTCGGTTAGCACTCCATCTCTGAGTGCTGCTTGTTTTCTGTTTTTATTCTCATTCCCGATGTGAAGTCGACTTTTTTATGCTCAGTATTGATGTGGGTGAAAAATAAGAGCTGGCCAAGTAGAATCTCTGAATATTTACAGATTACATTTCAATCGTCAAAAAGGTCATACAAAATGCTATATACAGTGCACAGTGCTGTGAAAAAATATTTGCCGCCCTTCCTGTTTTTTTTTTCTCTTTTTTGGCAAATTTGTCACAGATCATCAAACAAACTTGAATATCACTCATAAATAACCGGAGTAAATACAAAATGCATTTTTTTAAATTATGATTTAATCCATTAAGAGAAGAAAAGCTGTCCAAACCTTCCTGGAAAATATATAACAAATGTTTGATGACCTCAATCTGTGATAAATATGCTAAACAATAAATAAAAAAATAATAAAAATTCAGGAAGGGGGCAAATACATGCAACATGAATGCATGCAAATAAAGACATGCATTTATTCCAGAGAAAAGTTGAGTAGTGAGAAGTGGATTTGTTTGTCTTTTTAATAGTATTTGGAAAAATGTGTGATGGTGATTAAACAATACATTACTTTTGCATTCTCGATACAGGGACAGATGGCCCAAGCAGCACTGGCCTGAACCACAGGGTTCGGGTTCTTCAGCAAGGACCAGAGCAGACGCACGCCATCCAGACGATCGATGATTCTGAGATTGAGACAAACAGAAAGAGAGAAAAAGAGAGAGAGAAAGAGAGAGAGAGAGAATACAAGTGTCAGCATGATGTTCTTTAAGGGAAAACCATCGTCAAGGTCAGCAAAATAAACAGGACAGGTAACATGGGTACAAGACCCAACTGAAAACCTGAACTCAGTTACTGTAGGAAATGCATGAATGACAAGAACAAACAGAAACACGAAACTCTGATCCGAGTGTGTAAAAGTGGTGAGATTTTTATTAACGAGGAATCATCGTCAAGTTCCAAACAAATAAGCTGTAAATAACAGTTCACTGAACATGGGAGACTAAGGTTTAACACGAGAAGACAAGACAACACAAGACAGGAACAGAACCGCAACAATATCATGATAAAGTACATTTTTAAAAAAACACACGATACGAACACAAAACAGGATATGAAATCAGCACCCGCTGCAGTGTAAATCCTCCAGAAAGAAGGATTTCGAGACACTCTTGGTGTTTTATACAATAAATCAAGCCTTGATTGCTTTTCCGTCCCACATCCTCACCTGTCCGAGTCATATACTGCTTTATAATGTAACAAGACACATGATCAGTGTCTCACTGGCTAGACGCCGCGGTACAGGAAATCTGTTCCCATTAGAAGATCCGTTTAGATATTTAGGTACATGGACAAACATGCACACATACAGTTTGCCGGGCAACTCAGATCTTGTTGCCGACACACAGGAGGGGAAAAAAAACTCAGGGAAGGTCCTCTTTCCAAATCAAACAGCCATAGAGACAAGCGTCTCTATATTTCACTGGTTGGGAGCGAGGGTTGCTTAAAACGCAGGCTGTATTTCACACAGCGGACACCGTCTTACTGAAGGCCGTAGTCAGGCATCGTGAAGCCGAGCAGAATGGCTCCTCAGTGTGGCCTGTTTGTTAAATATAAATAACACGTAACCTGTTTCCCATGTGTGTGTCAACCGACAAGGCCGACATTCAATGCTGTCACGATTGCTAAACCGCTCTGTAATCGGGGGGTTCTTTTGCACACACGAGGGCTCGGGGTCCTGTACTGGGCAGAGAGGACGCATCCAGGGACTCGCTTAGTCTCTGCAACTTACTGTATAAATCAAGTCCTGAGGCATGATAACAAGAAAAACCCTCAGCAGAACCCAGAGGGAGCGCTAAATCTTTGTGACTACAGCACTGACATGCGTACGATGAGATTTCAACAGGCTAACTTGTGCTGAGTAGGTGAAAAAAAAAAGCAAAACGGCTGGAGGACAGCGAGTCTTTTCAGGTACACTGATTTACCTGTGGAGTTACATGATATGGCATTTATGGACTTGTTCAAATTGAAGTGCAAATTGTTTACATGCATACATGCAGCCGTCAAAGCACACACCTTTCACACTTGGTCATTTTATTAAAAAATGGTCTCCTATTCCAGTGTGGACACCAGCACTGGTGCCCTATCTCATCGTGGACACCAGCACTGGTGCCCTATCTCATCGTGGACACCAGCACTGGTGCCCTATCTCATCGTGGACACCAGCACTGGTGCCCTATCTCATTGTGGACACCAGCACTGGTGCCCTATCTCATTGTGGACACCAGCACTGGTGCCCTATCTCATTGTGGACACCAGCACTGGTGCCCTATCTCATTGTGGACACCAGCACTGGTGCCCTATCTCATTGTGGACACCAGCACTGGTGCCCTATCTCATTGTGGACACCAGCACTGGTGCCCTATCTCATTGTGGACACCAGCACTGGTGCCCTATCTCATTGTGGACACCAGCACTGGTGCCCTATCTCATTGTGGACACCAGCACTGGTGCCCTATCTCATTGTGGAAACTAACGCTGGTCTCCTATCCCAGCGTAGACATTAATACTGGTCTCCTATCTCAGTGTGGACACTAATACTGGTCTTCTGTCTCAGTGTGGACACTAACGCTGGTCTGTTATCTCAGTGTGGACACCAATACTGGTCTTCTGTCTCAGTGTGGACACTAATGCTGGTCTGTTATCTCAGTGTGGACACCAATACTGGTCTCCTGTTTCAGTGTTGACACCAACACTGATCTCCTACAGTATCTCTGTGTAGACACTAACATGTCTCATAGGGCCGTGTGGACACTAACACAAGTGTCATATTTCGGTGTGGACAATAGCACAGGTCTCATATTTTAGTGTGGACAATAACACTGGTCTCATATTTTGGTGTAGAACACTCATGCTGGTCTCCTATCTCAATATGTACCCCAACACTTGTCTCATATGTCTGCATGGACACCAACACTGTCATCTTATCTCAGTGTGGACACGAACGCTGGTCTCTTGTCTCTGTGAACTCAGTGTGGACACTATCACTGGTCTCCTACCCCAGTGACGCACTGTTCGCGTGGACAATCTCAGCTTAATGTCCTACCCAGACATGACCATGCTGGTCTGTGACAGGAAACGATCATATGGCAGCTATTCTAATTACTCACCAAACTCCACCATAGAGCTCTCAAAATAAGCCACAAGACAAAAAGGAAAAATGTGTGTGGGAGGGAAATAAAAGCTTGTTGTCCACAACTAAGTGTAAATGTGAAAAAAATAAAGAGCCCACTCTAAATATACATGACTGGAGCATGTTGCTTAGGAGGTGATGCATTTTTCTGGAGCCCGACACTCCTTGTTGCTCTCACACAAACTGAGAGAGTGACCTTATTTCTTCAAAAACAAGCCCTGTGGATTTTTACAACACCACTGTGGTCGCATACGTCCATAAACATATTATTCTTTTAGACAATCTCTGGTTACGTTGACTAACTGAGACGGCTCGAACATAAAGCACTGTATTTGTGTCCAGCCTTAATTAGGAATAGGACTGGAGTCTATAATAGTCTTGTAAAAGTAATAAGATTCAGATGGTGCAAGACACAGTGGAACACGCTGGGACATGTGCTGTGCTACTAGAGAAATTCCCAGAGAATCACATGGCACTCGAGTTCTGTTAAACATGACCACTTTCATGGCTTTTTGTTTTTCCTTTTCAAACTTTTCAGATAAAATTTTAATTAAATTTCATACAGTATAGCATTTTAAACAACAGCGACTGTCATGAGGCAACTCAAAGCACGTCTTAGACAGCAATCTTTTCTAAATGATTACGGTTATGTTCTTAAAAATGTCTCTATAACAGGCTGCATGACCTGCGAAGAACCTCCAAAAACAAACCTGCATAATTTATACATTCGATTAGTATAATCCAAAAACCGCCTTGTGTAGAAAAGTTACGCCCAAGTGACTGTCATGTCAATTTGTCCATCCTCCTATTGCTGATTTTTAGATAAGCGCTTACAGTAGTGCTTACACTTCAATTTTTTTATGAAAGTTTTCTCACACTGCCAAACCTTTGTTAAGTGTTTTAAGTCCACCACCCATCTGTTACGGGAAGTCATAAAGTACTTATGGTGTCCACAAATCAAAGATGAACACAGAAACGGATATGTTCTGACACCAGAGCACTGAGATTCACACAAGAATAAACAGGGAGTAAATGGTATTTATAGGCCGTATAACACCATCGCCTGTCCAGAGTTCAATCCCAAGCTTAGATGACTGCTTGCTGTAATCTCCTTCAGGTTCCTGAATTTCCACCCACCCCCGAAGACATGCGGGTAGGTAGATTGTCGGCTGTATTTCCACCACACATCCAGTTTTCCCCTGGATTCTCTGCAGCCCTGACCCCTGAATATATCCGCTAATCTGCTACGGCCCTGGAATGAGCATCGCTTCTGATCACTGCTCGAATAGTATTTATAAATTGAGATGCCGAAGCAAGCGAAGTAAATAAATTCCTATCTTATTCGATTAATTTGTTTAGTGGAACACATCCAGAATCTTGTCTGAGGGCTAACGGTGGTTTGTTGTCGAATGCAAATAAAGATCATAACGTTGGTTAAAGTTAGAAGCATGAGGCTACACCCTTGTGGAACACCTGCAACCTTTTCAAGGAAATCACTTCCTTACCATTAACAAAATCAACAAGAAATTATCACAACAAGAACAGAATGAATTTCCATGAGTCATCTCCTGAGCATCCTTTTAAACTGGCTGTTCTTTATTGATCCAGCTCATCAGACATAACTAAATTAACTAAAAGGATGTGATCTGCACATGCTGGAGCAAAGGTATTCTCGGTGCATGTCCTGCTGTCTGTTCCAGTTTCGTGTGGCTGGGCCTGACCGCCTTTGCCAACTTCGTGCTGCAGCTTACACAAAATGACCGCAGTGAAACAATCAAGGCCTCCGCCCTGGCCACAAATATGAAGAGATCAGCAGGTAGCATAAACAAAATCCCTGCGCTCTGTCATTAAAGCACTGAGCCATAAGGGTTTCCACACTGGACCTGTCAAGTCTTGGAAGGGACACAGGCATCAGGCTGGTCAGGGCCTCTCCGGGGACCCTTTGGAGCCGTCACCGCTGTGGTGAACGCAGTGGGTTGAACTGAGAAGAACAATATTGTGCCTTGCTAAAACCAAACCAAGCAAACAATAAGAGTGATGTTTACGGACATCGCTAAAAGAGCCGAGACGAAGATATCCCGCGCTGTACACTGTTAAAGCATTGTTCAAAAGACCTTTTTAGATCCAAGAAAGAGTGGAACTTGGCTTACAGTACGAAATTGGTGGCAACAGCATATTTCAGCCAGAGCAACATTGTGGTTTCCTCTAACCCTAACCAAGCCAAGGGCAGAGGAACCATTTTAAAGTTGGCTCGTTGGACAGTTGCTGCTGCCAACAATGTAAGCCTGTATGCTACTGTCGGAAAACGCTCGACTTAAAATCTTAAATCTGTTCTGTGCTGTGGTTAGTTAATGGTCTGATATAGTACATCACAGGAGAGGTCATGTTAAACAAGTACTGCAGAAGGTCCTGTACTCTTGCTTCGCTCACCAAGCTGGAGAGAGATGATAAGCAGCGAGAGTATAGAATCGGGTCCAAAAACATTTTTCCAACTAGGAACATTATGTGCTTGGAACGGGGAGGAAAAAAAAAAAAAAATCACATTTATAATAATAATCTTAAAAGTATCAAAGTGAAATCTACCATATATGAAGAAAACCAAACCACTCCTGGGCCCCAGAGCTTTGACCGAGACTGGAACGAACACTATAATAAAGAACCTGTTGCAGTGACTTGTGATGGAGACCAGTATGAGCTATTTTCAAGGAGACTGACCCCTTTTGAGGACTTACGCCATGTTCTCTCGATCCGTAGCGCAGGCGCCTACAGCCCTGGTGACATTGACCAACAGGGCCTGGTTGGTTCCAGTGAGCAGGCTGACTAGGGGTGTGATGCCACCGCTCTTTCGGATGGTGGTACGGTTGACGTGTCTTTGGGCGCACTCTCCTAGAGCCCCCACCACGTTGACCAAAACCTCTTCAGGCTGATCTGACAGCAAATCCACAAGCATCTGCAGCACCTTGTACTCCTCGAACCTGGGACGGAACATACAGAGGAACAACATTAATAAAGAATCGCTTGATGTTCCATAGGATTTTAGACCCATTCGCTTATAGGCTGAACGTAAAATGGGAAATGCGAGGAAAGGTTGTCTACGGGTGAGTTTGAAGTGCTACTAGGAGTCGTACCTCATCCCTAAAATCAACAAGTTGTGTTTAAATATCTAAACACTACATCAACAATATCATTAGTGAGAAGTGGCCTCCATGCCGACAAGCAGTTCCCCGCCGTATCTACTGTAGTATGTACAGTAAAACCTTGCATGTGTACCACAGGCAGAGTCTAAATAAATCAGGTGACTGCAGCAATGTATTCTTTCCCACGCTTCTCACTACACTCACTTTCTCTCAATGACCGTCATTTCTGTGGCTTGGAGCAGGACAAAGAGTGTTTTTCGCTGCAATGTTGGCCTAGTTTCACCAGGATCTGTACAGTGGCAAACTACAGTAAACATTTTAAGTGGGTATGCTGCGGTCACTGAGAGCCTCGACAGACCTCTGATGTACGATTAAGTTATATGAGTCTTTTTATTCACAGTTACGGTTTCTGGCATCATCGTCCTGAAGGAGATTGGAGAGTGTGTCCAAGGTCACTTGGTTTTGGTCGTGGTCCAACGAAACTTTTCACGAGAGTAACATGGAGAGCGCCCGAACTAGATCTGCTCAGAAAATAAATAAATAAACAAACAAACAAACAAGTTTTTAAAAAGCTGAAATGAAGAACAATCAAACCTCCAAACACTCTGAGCTACAGATTTGATGAATGGTGTTAAAAGTGTGTTTTGTGGTAAAGCCAACACTTCCACAATACGCACCAGTGTTTATGAGCTGTAGCTACAAACAGCATGATGAAGAGTTTGCACTCACCATATTTAATCTTGTCACGCTTGCGAAGTGCTTTACAGTAGACCGTCTGTCTAACCACATTTATGATTAATTGTGTTAGAGCCGCTTAGAAGGTTTAGCAACAATATTTGTCCAGGAAACCAATCAATATGGCAGGTGTTTGTTGACATGGGCAGGTATGAAGGGAAGTAAATCACAAATTAGAACTAAAGGAGTTTGTGTGGTTTATGATCTTTGCAATATGAGCCATGACAAAGGATTTTTAAAGTTTTTTTTTTTTTTGACAAAGAAAGCAGTAGAGTGTGAACATGTCTGTTAGCAGGTAAGATGCTGTAGAAGAGCTAAAAGTCTTCAAATGCAGATGGTTCCTGGCACGATTTTACTAAAACGCAACAGTTATTATCTGGGAGGGATTTATGATCGTGGGTAATCCAGGCTTGAAAAAGTCACCCCTATTGTACTGTAGAAAAGCGCATCATGTGAGAGGCATCATTCGACCTTGACCTTGGCAGTTGCTGGTGAGAAATTACAATCCTTTGTGGAGATCCTCGGTCATCAAGTAGATGGAGTTATTCCAAAAGTCCTTGAAATTCCTTGAAGCTTCTGAAGATGTCCCACCTCTCAGTCAAACTAACTCTCTTGGAAAGGCAAGTAGAAAAACTCTGTGGAGTCGTTACGTCATTGACACCCTGATGGTCAATCATGGATTGTTGTTCCTACCAGCCCTCATGTGCGTCATTATGGTCATCTGAGTCAGGGTACGAGTTACTAGTGACTGTGAAACCACCTTAGGAGTGATAAAAGAAAACGACTATAAATACTGTATATGAATGACTCAGCATGGCCGATTTTTCTCCCTAATTTAGTCGTGTCCAATTCCTCCCCGTCACTAGGGGGCTCCCACATTAAGGCTACTACTACAACTCAGCCGGGAGGGCCGAAGACTATAACGTGCTTCCTCCGAACCACATGACGCCAGCCGACCGCATCTTTTCGAACTGCCCGCTCATGCACCGGAGTAACACACTAGGAGGACAGCGCTATCCGCTCCTTCCGCTCGCGTGAGCTCACAGACGCCCCTGATTGGCTGTAGAGCCGCCATTAATGTGGGAGCACCAAGTACCTCTCATCCCTCCCCTCTGAGAGAGCTCGGCCAATCGGCTCCCCTCTAAGAGAGCTCGGCCAATCGGCTCTCTCTAGACCTCCGGCTGCGACAGGTTACAGCACCACCCGGGAATCGAACAGGCGATCTCCGGATGATAGGACGAACACGTTACCACTGCGCCACTCGGAGGCCTCAAACCGGGACTTTTGATTGTGCAGAATAACAGAACACAGTTATGAGAGGAAAAACTCCCTTTATTTCCATATATAATCCCCTGGCACACTAATGCCCAGTGTTTCACTAGTGTTTGGATACCATCAAGGCAGAAAGTTTTAAAGTTTTTCATTACGCCGGAGCCGTGATCGGACTGACTGTCTGATTCACGTCTGAAATAAAGATTTCTGCAGCTAGTAAGTAAAAGTATTAAATTATTGAAAAGTACTGGAATCTGCTACATTATAAAATACTATTGAAATGTACATAATTTGTGAATAAATGGGATGTTTATTCATTTACAAGAGATTTATATTATTTGGATTAACAAATAAAAGTATGTAATAGCTTATGTAGGCTGTGTTTACTTATTTCTGTCTGCCTGTGTCCCTGTTAAAAACGAAATTTTAAATACAGGACCTCCTTTATGGTGAGATGATGTCACACATTCTACCTCTCAGTGGTCGTCAGAGTCTCAGAGCTTTCGTCCCACAGCCTCCTGTCTTGGCTTTGCTTTGTCTCTCTATTGTCTCGTAATCCCCCCCCCCCCCGTCTTTCCTGTTTTGAGCCACGTTTACATTTGCGATCTTGGATATTACATGTTTGATGCTGCCTGCCTGATCTGTGAAATATACGAAGTCTCGAAGTACAACTTGCAGGTACAGAATTGCATCCTGACTCAGTGAATGTTACAACACACACTTGCATCCTGGCTATTGGAAAGACACTGAACCCGAGCCGTCTTTGGTTGTGTTTTTCACAGGATGGGTAGCAGTGTGTCTTTGCTCTGCAAACAAACACTGAGCACAACTATGAATTATATGTATTCTTATGCATCATTAATCAGGTTAAATGACTTGGACATTCTCTTCCAGGACTCACCACTATTTTTAATTCAAACCTTAGCTAATCTTTTCCCTAGATCTGAACCCACAACACCATGCTCCTATTTCCAGAATGCCTCCCGTTTATTTCCGTCTACCCTCGACCATGCTCGCTGCTCGCTCACAGTTCACCGTCACTCGAACAAAGACAAGCTGTCTGCTTCTGGCAACGCGAGCTGTCTGTCTGACCTGCTCATGTACTTTGAGTGAGCGAAAACCCAAAGGACGAAAAAAAAAAAAAAATCACAGCTCCTTTAAATTACAGCTGCTGTTAAGTGTAAAGCACGTTCCAAACCATTTTTTGTCACAAATTGCCACTTGGGCCGTGATTGATGTTGAACGGGCACTGCGGCGCTGTCGGACCCAGACGGCCCGGTGAAAAGTGTGTGACAAGACCGGTTTTAGTCATTTTATGACAGACGCAGTGTGCAACTTTGACGTTTTTATTCGCTGTACAAATTACCCTGATAGAGCTGGATTCGGGTTTACATTAAAACGGTCGGGCCGGCATCACGCTGCTTTCCTCTCGAGTACGGAATTCACCTTTGTTCACACCCAGCCGTGTGAGCTACACAAGGGAACATGGTGCGGAGCACGTCGAGAACATTTTCCCCGCCGCATTCCACCTTATCATATCAGCACATAATCGCGCGTCGCTAATTGGAGGTATTTTTGAAGCCAGCAAATGCAGCACAATCAATTGCATCTAGCATGCGATTATTATTCTCATTATTATAATGACTTTTATTATTGTTGCTGGCGCGGTGTGCTAACAGAGCTCTGAGTCGTTAGGTATATTTGGCCGTGACTGGGTCTCTTGCTTCGCCAGGATGCGGTGCCCGGACTCGGCCGTGCTGTTCCTCTGGCTCTCGGGCTTTTTCTCACTGCTGCGTTTCATAGAGGATGTGGAGTGAGTCAGGTGTGAGGTGCGAGCCAAAGGCTTGAAATGCATTAGTCAAGCTTTTAGAGGTGGGATATAAATACCACAAAATATCCTCTGTGGGTAAAACAGTTTGAATTACGCTTCCTGTTAATGAATGATTCGGTAATTAATTGAACTTTTAGGAAATAATTTCATCATTTCTGAATATTCCATGGCAGGAAATTACCTATTAATCCTTAAATGCTTAAATGATTTGCTGATGCTGCGAGCATTAGCAGAGATTCTGGATTCTGATTGGTCAGAACGTGTGGATTAAAATTCCTATAAAAGCAGCAGTTTACAGGTTTATATTAATGATTTTATTTTAATATGTTATAATTGGGATTGTAACAACTCATACACAGGGGTGTCTACAGAGGACCCTCTACAAAATCATATAAAAACACAATAAAGCAAAGAACGATAAAATCTGGGCTTTTAAAAAAATACTTTTTGAAGTATTAAAGGTCAAATGTATTGATTTAATATTTATAGAAGGAGTCTCCAGTGTCAGGACTTTTTAGTTAGGTGAAGCTTTACTTTTCTGAAATCTTCAGAACAAAGGCGTTTATTATATTTTGGTCTTATTAATATGAAAAGAGAAGAAAAAGAGAGGCTACTGAATGACTCACTTCTGTCACAATTGTTGTTCGACAAAATTAAATACAATGATTATAATTAGATAATTTATATGATGTGTAGTTCTTAAAAGCACTAAAGTTGATCATACAGTACGGAGTGGAACGATGAGTAAACTCGTGTGGTGTCAGAGGAATAAAACACTTCATGATGTGCTCAGTAATCAACTATAAGATGACAATAACTCCATGAGATGTAGTGTTTCCACATTATAATCAATCGCAAGAATTCTTATTACTATCGAACCCCCCCCCCATTTCCACATGTGGTTCCTCTGGGTTCCTCAGTGTTCTCAGGTTTCCTCCCTCCTTTAAAAAAAACATGCTTGTAGGTGCACTGGCTGAATAATTTTAGCGAAGGTGTAAATATACCATGCAATCGACTGGCACCGTATCCTGCATGTATCCCGACCCTGGCGCTAAATATTTATGCGACTGTACCCCGAGCTAAAGCTGAATTTAAACCCCGGACTTGATCTCAAATTGAATCGAGCAGCTAGTTAGCAAAAAACATGTGTTTGCGTAAATTAGTCACCAAGCAAGAATGCCGAAATGAGCGCATTTCAAACCGCGACGGAGAAACCTGAGAGTGTTTCTGTTAACGTGACATTAAGTGAATTGATGATGGCACAGGCTTTAATTTGGAAAGGGCTTAATGTGATATAAATGCATGATAAGGTTCTGTTAGATTTGAGTTATGATGTGGAGAGAGAGAGAGAGAGAGAGAGAGAGAGTGAGCAGCCGTACTGCTACTGAGCCACTACAGACACGAGCCTCCCTCTTCATTCCTCCTCCCAAACAACTCCATTTTCTGTCTGGGATCCGGCCAGACAGTAGAAACGTCCACAGATCCAAATCTATCAAAACGCCATAAAAATCCAAAAACACTCTTATCATAACCTAAAAATGTGAGGCAGCTTTATCAGATGCTTGGCCTCAGCCTTGTAAAAATAAAAGGCTGTAATTTATAGACAGGTAATGGTGGAATAAAACCATGCATATTTGAACCCTGTATACTACATGCGTACCACATGACAAAATAAATACAGCTAAATCATTTTTATACCAGAGCACCTTTGTGACGGAAAACACTTGCCAGGTCGGGGGTTCCAAGATTTTTTTTCCCTTTCTTTTAATTCATGAGGGGAGAAAAAATTACTTCAGAAAAATTAGGGCGGGAAAGCCTCCAGGATCGTCATCGTGCCTGATGAGGGAGACGGCATTGAGGTTGACGTCCACCATAACACCAGACGTGACAAACTATTTAAAAGGTCGTTAGCAGGTAACCCGGGCCGTTAGCGCACGCCGTCTGCTCTCTGCTGATCCTCCTGACTAGCTCATCACCACGCTTGGCTTCATCTTAACCTACTCTATCGTTAACAACGTGGGCGCAAAAAAGGGTAAACACATTCCTCTGGCGAACAGTCATCATAAAAGATCAGAGTGTAGAAAAATGTTAGCAATTGGTTAGAATAATGACTTCTGGATGTCCTCTGCGCAGACCTCTGCGATCAGGCAGGGTGGAAAAAGTGAGCCGCTGGACGAGGAACGAATCAGATGTCAGGGAAAGACATGACATGTGTGATTGCACATTCTGAGCGGGTCGACTCAGCGTCACGACGTGATTGCAGACGCGACCGGTCAATCTGCACTCAATTACAGCTTTCAACGGCACCTGAGTGCATACGATGTCGATAACACACACTCCATACAGCGAGGAAACACAAACTGTCGCTCGGTCTTCATTCACGTCTCGCAGACACTTCAATGTTTTTCGTTAACACACACTCTCGCCAGTTTAAAACCTACCTGAGAGATTGCGAAATCCTCGACCTGTTCGACTGGCGATTGGTTAAGGAATCTAAGCCTAAATAGGGCAAAACATCCCTAAAACAAAAAATTGTTTTGCATGATTCCCGCCTCAGGGTTTGTGGGCATGGAGTTTGCATGTTCTCCCCGTGTTTGGTTGGTTTTATTCCACGTACTCAGGTTTCCTCTCACAGTCTAAAGACATGCAGATTAGATTAACTGGAATTCCCAGTATTGCCTGTACAGTGTGTGTGCCCTGGTGGATTGGCACCCCATCTATGGTGTACCCCCCCCCCCTCGTGCCCCGAGTCTCCTGAGATAAGCTTTAGACCCTTGCGACCCTGTATACTGATGAAGTGCTATAGAAGTTGAATAAACTGAATTTACAGATATCAATCGAATTCCAATGAAAGATGACGCACCTTCCTATAAATTTTTGCATTTTTCCCCCCGAGAGATTCTCCCTAATTCAGTCATACTCAATACTTATTTGTTTCTCTGTTATTGCGCTTTGCGACTACCAACCAGAAGGGCGAAGAGACATGTGATGACAGCCACCCACATCTTTTTGAACTACTGCTAGTGCAATGTTGGAGAGAAAAACACTATCCACCACTTTCACTTGAGTGATATGCCCACAACTGGCTATTGTCACTATGATTGAAAGAGTTTGGGTATGCCACCACTACACCCTATCCCCGCCCCCTCCCCCGCTACCCCCAAAACTTACAAATTGCGTCCATGCATCAGTGAACACCAAGAGATGGGAATCACCAGAGTCCACCGATGCAATATTATCATGATATTTAGGCGACGATTCAATTTCTATTGCGAACCTGTAAGTATCATGATTACATTTTTTTCAGATTTTGTTATGATTTCAATGTGTGAACAGTTTACAGGGCCACGTTTGATGATGATGATGATGATGTAACATTTTACCAGTACAAATGCAAACATATAGAAAACTAACAATGTATTTGAAAAAATTCATTTTAGAGTCAGTGTGGCGATTAATGAATTACCACGCAGAAGAACCACGATACATAATTTGAATAGATTTTTTCTCCCATGTCTATGAATCACCATCACATACAGCACATTCCATAAAAATTTAAATAAACTGTTATATATTTGTCAATATCTGCGGATAATAAACATTAAAATACAGGTGTACAGTACTTGGCTACGTTCTCCATGCTGATTGAACATTTCCAGATGGCCCCAGTGGTGGCAGCGAGCAGTTGCTTGTTGTCGGCTCGTTTCAGCAAAGCGGCCAGCGACTGTAGGCCGTTGTACTGCCGCACCAGATCCCTTGTCTGCTTGTCCTCCGCACACTACACACACACACACACACACACACACACTCTTTGAATCAGCCCTGAGCTGATGTGATACATATGTCTGCTATTTATTTCCATGCCTTTCCATTTCAGAGAAGTGAGAAAGAGGCCTCGTGCAGCTGTAAAAGCACTTTAGCGCTGCTGAAAGGCTATCGCTCATCGCCACAGCGATCCGCGGCTCTGAGATTACCTTGAAGATGGCACTCGCGCAATGCATCTGAAGCTCCTGGTTGTCGCAGCTGAGGTTCTTCACCAAATCCTCAATCATCCCCTCGCTCTGTATGGCGATCCGGTAGCTCCTCTGCCAAAGAGAACAGGAGACAGAACGTCCTTCACCACATCGCACCTAGCGTGACTTTAACTGCTATTTCAGCTAGCGTTACGTTTTTTTAAGGATTACTAATAAGATTTTCAGGGCCGTTATTTTCAGAACGAGTACAAGTATGATGAGTACTTGTTTATTCTTCCAAATCCGTGCTAGAACTAAAACAAGTAACCTCACACACGTGTGCATTAGCCTGACAGAAGGTTAGCTACAGTAGGTGATTTTTAATGCATTAGCTAGCTATATGAGTTTGATCGAAGTGGGAGGAGACTTTTGTGCTTTTATTCCCTCTGAATCCATGGTCAGTGATGGATAGCTCTATTTCTTGGAATTTTATGTTTAGGTATAAGGTACTGGATTTTTTTTTTTTTTTTTAGAAATATACGTCTAAGAAGTTAGATTCTTATAGAAGAACTCAAACAAATATTCTTTGTGACCATGATGCTTCCTTATTCCTTCCTGGCCGTGTTTATTAAGTGTGCGTCCTAAAATATGTTTGGAACAATAAAGGACATTGCCATGATAATGACATTATTGTAGAGTTCAGGTCGTGTCTGAGAACAGCGGTGAGACTCAGACCTCCGAGGCGCACTCCTGCAGCGTGCCCACCACAGGGATTAGAACGTTCTTCTGAGGGGACTTGAGCAGGCGGGCGAGCAGAGGGATCCCTCCGGCTTTACGGATGGCCTCCTTGTTCCTGGTGCTCTTACTGCAGCTCCACAGGGCCAGAGCACCGCAGCGTGCCACCTCCACATCCTTCTCCTGCTCCGGGCTCAGCGTTGTCGAGTCGGGAACGCAGTCCAGCAGCTCCACCTGCACAGACACTTACAGTCAGTAAGGTACAGTTACACCCTCACACTCACCACCAGCATACATTTCACCTGCTTGTCATTCTTAGATGGAGAGTGGGACGCTGCTCTTCTTAGTTAAATGACTGTAAAATTCAAAATCAATCATTTAAAGAAAGGCTTTTGGAGAAAAATTTGCATAATAAGCCATTGTGACTTTGTGTGCTGAATTTGAAGATCTAAAGCATCTTAGCTCAGACTTGAAAGGTCATGACTCAGGACTTCACTGTTTTCAAAGCCTAAAACTCACAACTTAACTCATATTTCAAAGCTTATGGTTCGCAACTCAAATCCAGTTTCTTAGCTAATGATTCAAAAATCGAGTCCAGTTTCAAAGCTGATAATTCACAACTCAATTCCCGTTTCAAAGCTTATGATTCAAAAATCGAATCCAGTGTCAAAGCTTATGATTCAAAAATCTAATTCAGTTTCAAAGCTTATAATTCAAAACTCAAATCCAGTTTCAAAGCTTATGATTCACAACTCAAATCCAGTTTCAAAGCTTATGATTCAAAAATCGAATCCAGTGTCAAAGCTTATGATTCAAAAATCTAATTCAGTGTCAAAGCTTATGATTCAAAAATCTAATTCAGTTTCAAAGCTTATAATTCAAAACTCAAATCCAGTTTCAAAGCTTATGATTCACAACTCAAATCCAGTTTCAAAGCTTATGATTCACATCTCAAATCCAGTTTCAAAGCTTATGATTCAAAAATCTAATCCAGTTTCAAAGCTTATGATTCAAAAATCGAATTCAGTTTCAAAGCTTATAATTCACATCTCAAATCCAGTTTCAAAGCTTGTATTTCAAAAATCTAATTGAGTGTCAAAAGCTTATGATTCAAAAATCGAATTCAGTTTCAAAGCTTATAATTCAAAACTCAAATCCAGTTTCAAAGTTCATGATTCAAAACTCAAATCCAGTTTCAAAGCTCATGATTCAAAACTCAAATCCAGTTTCAAAGCTTATGATTCACAACTCAAATCCAGTTTCAAAGCTTATGATTCACAACGCAAATCCAGTTTCAAAGCTTATAATTCAAAACTCAAATCCAGTTTCATAGCTTATGATTCACAACTCAAATCCAGTTTCATAGCTTATGATTCCAAACTCAAATCCAGTTTCAAGGCTTATGATTCACAACTCAAATTCAGTTTCATAGCTTATGATTCATAACTCAAGTACCATTTTAAAACGCATGATTTCCAACTTAAATCTAATTTCAAAGCTTAAGATCACAACTTGAATTAGATTTCTACACACATGATTTCCAACTCAAATCCAGTTTTATAGCTTATATTATAGCAGAATTCACAGTTTATGATTCGCAACACCATGAAGATTTCAATGCTTTTAGCATGCAATGCAACTCAGAATGAAAGGTTTTTGAATCACAAATTGCCTCACTCATCAAAGCCAACAATTCCAAATTTGACACTGCCTTCAACAACACTTGACTTGCAACACAAATCAGACTTCATAAACAACGATACCTGATTCAACTGAAATTTAAAGCAGATTATTCCAAATTTGAACAAAGCCTAAGATTTGTACAGTACCTTGAGTTAGACGCCAAACTTCTACGCTTACACTGTAACTTGAAAAGTCACTTCAGCCATCAATCAAATCCACTGATTCTGATCTCAAATCAGGATTTAAAGCTCATGACGTAGAATTTGTCTCACATTTCAAGGCGTGTAACTCTCAACTCATCTTGGACTTTTTATTCACTGCCCTGAAGGTTCAAGTCATTCAAACTGGATGCATTAAAATAAATATCAGCTTCTTCCATGTCTTTTTTTCAAAAAAAAAATAAAATAATATAATATAAAAAAATACTTCAGTGGATATCTGGGTTCTTTTTCTGAGCTCATCATAAAACATGAACAGACACTAGACAAAGCTTGAACCACACTTCTAAATACTAACCCTCTTTATCCTTTTCTACAGGTATCATTTAAGACACAGGAATGCACCGGGACTCCAGGGTTTGGGACTCGGAGCGGACGCAGAATAAACAGCTACATATTTGACTCAGACTTATAAAAGCTAAGTCATAAACAAGTCTGGTGGAAACTGCCGAAATGCCGGACATTAGTGGTGATGGGGCATAGCAACGAAGAGGAAAAAAGAGAGAGAGAGAGAAAAAAAAACCCCAGCATGACTACAGTGCATTATGTGTACTTTTGTTCTAACGAGATTACACAGGAAAAGCTTACTATTCTGGCCACCATTGGCAGAGCCTTAAAACATCCGTATGCCAGTAAGAAGTGAGCCAGGATTCAATTTACATACTTGGAAGACAGAATTCTACTGTGCAACCATTCAAATTTGGCTGGGCATTTCATTTCCCACAGACCGAATCCTCCAGAGACGATTGTTAAATCATATCTACTTCATGTTTGGGATGAAACTCCTAAGTGGTGATAAAGTGAATCCTGAGACTGAGAGATGAAGGCTGGGAGAAATTTGAATGAAGGGGTTAAGTGAAAGCTGAAGTGAAGTGGACAGTGGGCTTTTAGCTGCACTGATTACTCACATACTGATTTCTGGTTTGTGGTTTATAGTTTATAATAGCCAGTGTTTTTCCTGAAAAAAAAAATCTGCTAGCCAGCACACAAGGAGAAAGAAAAAAAAAAAAAACAAGTATGATTAAAAAAAGATGTAATGTCTGCTCCCTGAGGTCCATGTGTACAGCAGGGCCCTATGTACGTAGCGAATATACGCTGTGCGGAAACAAAACAAAAACGTCTGGTCGATAAAATGCGCTAGGTTGTTAGGCAGCCAGGGATTAGCGGATCGCTGTAGCTGCTACTGTACAGTACGTGCTTTATTATGATTTTTCAGGAGTCTGAAATATTAAGACGTTGTCAAATTAGCATTAAAACAATTCTATATAACTATTATTTCATTACAGTTCTATTTAGTGTCAACTGCTAAGCCATGTACTGTACAGGTAAGAAACAACTAGGACTAATAATGTTTTTGCTAGCAGTTAATACACTCTGGAAAAAAAAGATTTAACTGAAAGTTTGATATTTGATATTTACCTACAGTAGTAGTGACTTTAAACGGAATTCTTTGAAAATATTACATTCATTTTGTGATAAATTATACACTACACTTTTGTGAAATCCTGATTTTGAAATCTTGAGCTGAATCGTTTGATTTCTTTTTACATTTTATATCTACTGACATTAAATATTTACACTATGAAACGTACAGAGAGTCCCACAGAGATCGCCCAGCTCTGTACTGATGAACGCATTTTGCCTCAACAGTACAGAGCCTAATTTCCGTGAGTCACACTGTAGAGCTGCGTTCGTGTGATGAATGAACAGGTTTTCATCTCGGTCATATTTAACATTAAAGTCCTGCGCGCGGTGATGTAACTCAGGCAGGATGCTAATACAGGATTACGCACGTGCGCTTCGGAGGTGGTCTGATCCTTCAGGCCGAGTCTGCGTCTGATGGAAACGCCGGCTACGTCCGAGTCTGGACCCGTGTAAATATACAGATTAGCTCGGGGCACGGGCTCGTAATCATGGCGAGCGTCATTCTGTCAATAAACACTCGTGCCAGGCCGAGGGGCGGCCGGACATTCGATCCGTTTCTACCTGAGGAGCCTGGGCTTTGATGTAGGCGCGGGGTGCGGAGTGTGTGCAGGGTTCCGTCTACAGTAACTCACGAGTCTCCGGATGCCGCCGTGTTGCCGCACGGTCCTGCGCGCCCGCCTGAACCGCGCCACGTTGGCGATGGTCTCGGCTGCCAGGCACTTCAGCTCTTTATCAGGGGAGTCCAGGATGGACACCATGGTCTGCAGGCCGCCTAAATCGGCGATGGCTCGTCTGATCTGAGAGCTGCGACTGATCTCCTTCAGGATCTTCAGGGAGCCGATCTGAGACACAACAAAGGTCACGCTCAGGATAACAGTCATGAGGAACACCGGCTCTCCGGAAGGTTCTCCTGGAGGGACTCACTTTACATTTGAGCTCGTCGGTGTCCAGCAGGTTGATGAGGACCTCCAGCCCCCCCACGTCTCTGATGGCCAGCTGACACGCCTCCTGCGCCAGGTTACAGTCTCGCATGGAGCACAGGGCGATCACTGTGGCTGTCTGATTGCCTCCCTGTACACACACACAACTGAATTAATAAATACAGCATAATACAATTTAAAATATAGGATATGGAGAAAGTCTGAAAGAGTGTGTATAAAGGCATGAGGTGTGTGTGTGTGTGTGTGTGTGTGTGTGTGTGCGCGAGTGCATGTGTGTGTGTGTGAGTGCATGCGTAGGTGTTACAGCATATGTGTGTGGATATGTCTGGATGTGTGTTAAGGTGTGTCTAGGGTGTCTTAGGATGTGTGTGTGTGTGTGTGTGTGTGTGTGTGTGTGTGTGTCTACAGTGTGTTAGGGTGTGTTAGGGAGTGTGTGTGTGTGTGTGTGTGTGTGTGTGTGTGTGTGTCTTAGGGTGCATGTTTGGAGGGGTGTGTGTGAGGATGCATGTGTGGGGTGTTTTAGGACATGTGTGTGTGTGTCTGTGAGTCTGAGGATGTGCATGCAATGTTGTATGTCTAGAGTGTGTTAGGGTGTGTGTGTGTGTGTGTGTGTGTGTGTGTGTGTGTGATGACATATGTTGAGTAAAACTCTTCAAAGCTGTATCTATAATAAACACACAGGTGACTGGGGGAGTTGTGGGCGTGTGGCCGTGTGTTTCTGACTCTCGCTTCAGTCGGCTGTCTGGTGCTGGAGAGAGGCGGACAGATGTGCTGCGCTGGAACATCTGCACGTTTTACACCAGCGGCTCTCAGTCCGGCCTGAGCTGGATACGGAGTGTGTGTGCAGAGCGTCGGGAATATCGGCAGTGTTACGGGTGCTTTGAAATGCAACTCTGCAGTGTCAAATCTAATGCGGAGTCAGCAATCTGTCTCTCTCCATCTCACTCTGTCTCTCCCTGTGTCCCGCTCCCTCTCTCACACGCTATCCTTCTGTCCCTCTCCCTCTGTCTCTGTACTGTAAAGATGGAAAGATAAAGCAGAGCTTGGATGATCTGAAAGAAAGTAAACAAGAAAACAAGGAAGGAATAAAGGAAGACCTAGAAAAAAACAAATGAGGTGATGAGATAGTGGCACAAGAGGAGCTGAGGGTTTTACAAGATAAGCGCTGATTGGAGAGACAACAACAAAGACAGGAACACAAAAGAACCTGTGATGTGCTTAGACAGAGACAGGGAGAGCGGCAGAGAAAGTCAGAGAGAGGAAGGGAGAGAGTGAGAGAGACAGACAGACAGTCAGAAAGTGAGGGACAGAAGCAAACAGACAAAAAGAAAGAGAGAGAGAGAACAGAGACAGACAGAAACAATCAGACAGAGTGTGAGGGAGTCATAGAGATAAAGAGAGATAGAAAGAGAGAAAATAAAGAAAGAGAGAGAGAGACAGAAACAGAGAGACAGAGAGAGTGAGGGACACAAACATAAAGAACAGCAAGAGACAGAGACAGATAGAGCTTAAAAAAAAAGACAGATTGAGAGTGTGTGAGAGAGAAAGAGAGAGAGAGAGCGCGCGACAGACAGACAGAGAGTGAGGGACAGGAACAGATAGAGGAAAAAAAGGGAGACACAGAGATAGAACAGACAGAGAGTGACAGAGAAAGACAGACAGACACAGGCAGACAGAGCAAGAGACAGAAAGAGAGAATGGAAGAGAGAGACAGAGACAGACAGAAACAGGCAGACAGAGCAAGAGACAGAAAGAGAGAATGGAAGAGAGAGACAGAGACAGACAGAAACAGGACAGAGCAAGAGAGAGTAAGACAGAGTGAAAGACAGGCACATGTGTTGTCCATATTTCGATCCTGGACTAAATGTGAACCAGTAGCAGCAGTGAATCCGCTGTGCCATTCTCTCCTTCTTCAAAGCGTTCGTCGGGTTAGCATCGCAAACTTGTAAAAACAACGCTCGGTTTACAGCCGATACCGCCGGCTTGGAGAAAAGAGGGGGGAAAAAGCGAGAGATCATATGCTTTCGTTTTTGCCTGCTTTAGTCTCAAAGAGCTGTGGACATTCTTTAAAACTAGAACAACATCTGAAGGTCTTTTATAACGAGAGACACGGACACTACTGCGTTCACAAACACACATGTTCCAGAGATCTGATCCACAACCCATCTTTGTCTGACACACACACACACACATGCACACACACACACACATACACACACATACACACACATACACACACATACACACACATACACAAACCTGTGAACATGACTGTCTTCCTAAAGCTACCTCACAACATGTGCTGTGTGTTTTACTACACTTCTTATGAGGGAAAACACACACAGATGTGTTAAGCTGGTCTTAAGACACACATTTAGTCAAAAACAGTCATTCTTATCTTTTGTGCATTAAAAAGTCTGAAGTATTTATGTCAAGTGTCATTCATTTTAAACACTATTTGCTGGTGAAGCCCCTGAGGAAAGACACGCAGCAAGAAGGAGAGAGGGAAAACGGAAACGATAGTGCAGGATGGGTTGAGTGATACTTTTATAATAAGGTATTTGATATTTTTCTTGGCTGTAAAAGAGCCTTCACAATTTAACCAATGTTGTCTTAACATAAACTCAAAATCAGTAACGTGGTGCTAAAACCATTTCAAAACCATCCATATGGTCTCAAAGCCATTTCAAAATGGTCTCAAAATCATCTCGATATATTCAATAAAGTCTTGAAATCATCAACATTGTTTTAAAATGATCTCAAAATCATCCACACGGTCTCAAAAGGTATTTCAAAATCATGACCACAATGTTAAAATCATCTCCAAATCAATTCAAAATGATTAACATGGTCTCAAAATCATCTCAACATCATCAAACTAATCCCAAAAGTATTTTAAAATCATCAACATGTTCTTCAAAACATCTTAAAATCATCAACATGGTCTAAAAGGTATTTTAAAATCATCCCGTGTTGATGGGATGATTTAGCACCATGGTAAAATCATCATGAATTTAAAAAGATCTCAAAATCATTGACATATTCTCAAAGATATTTTAAAATCATCAACAAGGTCTCAAAATCATCTCAAAATCATTAACATGGTCTCAAAACCTTCAACATGGTCCCAAAATCCTCTCAAAATCATCAAAATGGTTTCAAACTCGTCTTAAAACTATTAACATAGAACTAAATGTGTCTTAAAACCACCTAAAATGATCAACAATGTCTCAAAACCAAATTAAAATCAAATTTTTGAGGACAAGGACAATCAAGCCATCGCAAACAATAATAATAGTCTTTAATCTTCTCAATACTGTCTCGTATCATCTTAAATCGTCTCAGTACAGACTCGAATCATTGCAAGACTATCTCAAATTGTTTCCAAAAATGTTATAGTAATAAATAATCGCATGGCCTTTAAAAAACATTCAGACTGAACCAGAGGGTGTAAAAGTAAGAGTTAGTGAGGGAGAGAGGAGGGAGGGACAGAGAGAGGGGGGGGGGGTGATCCGGAACAATATGTTTAAGGATGGAAATAAATCAAACTGATGAGTCTATTCCGTCTATCTTTATATTATAATAGTGATGATAGATTGAGACAGTGGGAGGGTAAAGGGGGGTGGGGGGGGGTGGGGGGGAAGAAAGACAAAAAGGAACAGATGAGGCAAAATTGAAAATCCAAAAGAAGAAAAAGAAACAAGAGAAAGCTGCTCTTGGCATTTAGAGAGAGCTCACTGTGGCACAGCACTCACATTAAAGCTAGCTCATGATGCTGATTTAGAGAAGAACCTGCATTATTTATCTGCAATTATACAGCTTCCAGTCCTCCTGTGTTAGATAAAGACTCAGAGAGACACATAGAGAGAGAGAGAGAGAAAAGATTCAAAGAAAAAATGACAGACAAGAATTTACTTATAAACAGAGAAGAAAAGATATACAAAGAGAAACCGAGAAAGAGAGCAAACGGAGAGAAAAAGATAGATAGATAGATAGATAGATAGATAGATAGATAGATAGATAGATAGATAGATAGAAAAAGAAGACAGAAACAGGGACAAAAAGAAAAAGAGTGAGAGAGAGAACCAGAGAGACAGAAAAATAGAAAGAGGTATTGCATTTAATGGAAGATATTACCCTGATCTAAAACAGCAGCATCCATGTGGTTTTACTAACATATCTCTCTCTCTCTCTCTCTCTCTCACACACACACACACACACACGCGCGCGCGTGCACACACGAGACATGAAAAACGTTTAACTATTGGTCTTCCAACAGCCACTCAAAGTTCTGAATATCTCCTCAAACTCACCTTAATGTTAAAAAAAAAAAAAAAACACCTTAAACTAGCCACGAAGTTCTAAAACGCACCTTAGAATCTCCAAAAAACTCCAAAAAATTTATTTTTCTTAAAAGTTTTGAAAATCACCTCAAACTTATTTCAAAGTTATCAAAATCACTTCAGAATCTTCTAATCTAATGGAATTATAGTGGATATCATCTTCACAACCTTAATATTACCTTACTCTTTAAAAAAAAAATAATTTCAAAACGTTCAGAATCTCAAAATCAAAATCATCTTAAATTTATTTCAAAAGCTATCCAACAGTCAATGCTCCCAAAAAATTCTTTGAATTCCTCAAAATTCCTCAGAGCTCAGAGCTCATAACAGCAGAATGTTAGTGAGACCAACATGTCAACATCACAAAGCCTCAAAATCACCTCAAAATCACCACACAATCTTCAACTGATTTAATATCATCACAACCTCACGCTAAAGTCTCAAAATCACCTCAAAGTCATTTATCAAAAAAATGTTTTAGCCTTGACTATCTTTAATTTCATCTCAAAATCATCTTAACCTTTTGTCAAAACATTTTAACAAAATCATCTTAAATCATAACCTGAAACATGCCTTAAAGTTTTCACCACAGAATCTCATTCAAATTCTCAAAATCATCTCAGTCTCAACTTAATCTCCTCAGAAGTTTCTCAAAATTGTTCTAAAATCCTGAAACTCAACATAGAAACAAGTGCAAAGTCCTTAAAATAACCTTGTAATTGCTTAAAAGTTCAAAAAATCACCTCATCTCAAAACTTTCTGGCAACAACAGATGATCTGCTGCTGAAGCCTCTCATTTTTAACAGGTTGCTAAGGTATCTTTCTTCCAACTCTTCAACTCAGCTCGCTAATCGTTATTTTTATTCGTTGTTTAATGCCACCAAATTTATTAGCAAATAACAATTTTAATTTATTATTATTATCATTATTTTATTTATTTATTTATTTTTACAGATTTTTACCCTCACTTTAATATCAGGGGGTATTCTGTTTTGATTCATGACAGATCATCCCGTTTCAGCGGAATCCAGATGAAGGAGTTCAAGGAGGAGTGAAGCCACTGAAGCCGGCAGTACTCAATGTGACCAGTAGAGGGGGTTAAAACGCATAACAGAGGTCACAGGTAAGCTCAGAGGCTGGCAGATTCACTCGATCATTAGCATCGCCATTTTTCACTCTTACGAGCAGCAAACTGAAGTTGTAATAACTTCTGACACGCACTTTGCAACAATCTGTCCCCGAGACATCATGAGCTGTGAAACGATTCCCTTTCCTGTTTTAGGAACAGAGATGGCTGCGTAATGAGAGGTGCAAGATACGTGCTAATTAAAGCTTTGCTTCCTGAACGAACCGAGCTGTTTGTTTAAATGGGTCACCAATAAAAATCTGTTAATCACCCTGGCAGAAACCGTGCGTTCCTTATTCATCACATACGAGCGTTTAGGCCGCAGATGATTAGCAGCTTCAGAGGCGATTAGCGAGGATCGTTGGGGGGGTTTGGGGGGGGGGGTATCTGGCAGCGCTGAAAGTGTCAGAAGCATTTTTGTATGAAACGCTGTTTAGTTGGCATCTAATCTCTGATCTGAGCTAATGAGGCAACTGACTAAACAAACAGCCTGCGGTTTTCTCCTCCGTATGTTGTGGAGTTACAGAGCTGCATGCGAACATATGTGTGTGTGTGTCTGTATACGTGTGTATGAACCTTGCTTTCTGAGCCACAAACTCGTGTTATGTTTCCTGCCGGGAATCTAAATTTAAGCCTAATATGCCCCTGTGAAAATATCGGCATGAACGGACGCACTCAGCGAAATGAACGAGCTTCTTTACACGTGAACGTGTACACAGGTCAGATGATTTATGTAACACTCCACGGAGCGTGTAATCCCCTTAAAAAGGACGAGACCGAACAAAGAGATGTTTAGTTTGGAGACGCTGTGTTTCAGCTTCTGCTGGTAAGGACATTATAATTGCGCTACTGGATAAACGTCATAAATAAAAGAACTCTCGGATTCCCAGACAGATAGGCTGCTTTATAAACACTCCAGTGCAACCAAGTGCATCATTTAACCGGATCAGACTTCACATTTTTACCCCAAATAGGCCTTCGCATATGCTTATCTGAGACTAACCACAACGCTCATTAAACCCACATGATAAACGCCTCATTTTGGGTCATTTACATTCATTACGCAGAGGTTCTGCTCAGCTAAAAATATCTGCCACTAAAACTCCGCCTGGCTGTTTTCTTTCCAATGATTCAACGCTCTCTGTTCTGGAGACGATCCTGTTAAAGATCGACTTCAAACACACATGCACACACACACTGGATGTGCATACGATGCTTTAAAACAACACCTCTGCTCAGCTTTATCTACACCACGACTTTATCTGGCGGGGAAATAATTAGGAGATTAAACGTCCATAAATTCTCCCCTCCCTACAGCAAGGCTGACACTCCTGGAGAAACTAGCTCGCTCTTATTTCATGAGGTCTGATATGCAGAAAGCGCCTGGCGTGCAATCTTTGAGAAAGGAGATCTGTGGCCTGGCGTGAAAAAAAAAAAAAAAAAAAAGCAGCAACGCCTGAGCTTATAGAGAACTTTAACTACCATACACGAGTCAGAATGATCTGTTTATAGTTAGGTTAAATGGAGTAGATCTAGAAGACAGGTTATATCCTTTCTCACTTACTTTACATCAGGTATAAACAATCATTCCGTCAGTCTTCTGTCACCTTGCACGTGTTCCATGCATGTGTTTCATTTTTTTTCTTAGAGAAATCTTCACCATATTAAAGATTTCTTTAAATTCTTTTCGCTGGAGCATTCCCTTAAATTCAAGCGCTGACATGTCCATATTTACTTCCTGTCCAATGTCCGGAGGTTAAGTGTCTCCTACTGGAGCTTGAGCACTGTCAAGTGTTCATGTCGCCTCCGATCCGAGTGATTTCTGTGGCATTAAAACTCCTGTTTCTGTTCAAGGAGTCTCCCGGGTCACTGCTGTGCAGGTGTGAACGTGTTACATCAGTTCATTTGTAACTGCAGTGTCAGCAATAATGAGCACCCTGCTTGTGATTTGCACGGAAGAAGAGCAGCATGCAGTGATTCAGGGTTATAAACAGAAGTGTTTGGATATCTGTGAACAAAATTTGGTGAGGATGGTGAGAGTTTCTTAAAGTGAATCATTACTGGTGATGAGACACAGATTCATCACTACGAGTCTGAGAGTAAACGGCAGAGTATGAAACGGAAACACCCTTGATCACCGACCGATGTTTCCTAACCCTAACCCTAACCCTACGGTATTCTGGGATTCCAGAAGTATTGGAACATCATGAGGGGGAAAAAGTTTCGACAATCAACAGTGCTCGTTACAGTGAGACGCTTATTGAAGAGCTGAAGACTAAACTTCAGATTAAACGCAGAGGACTGATATCCGAGGGCGTCGTGTCTCGTATCTCACGTGACGATGCACGTCCGCACACTTCGGCCCTCATTGTTGACACTGAAAAAAACGTGGGTTTCAGGAGTAAAAGCATCCTCCCTATATATCTGACCTCCTTCACCTGTGTGTTCCCCTGAAAGCAGCCCTACGAGGATGACGATTCAATTCTGATGAAGAAGTGAAGACAGTGGTGCATTTTTGGTTCGCGGCTCCGCCCAAAACCTTTTTGCTTTTTTAATGAGAGAATACGAAAACTTCCTACAGATGGACAAAGTCTATTGAAAGGTGAGAAAATTATGTAGAAAAATGTATTTGTCTTTTCTACAGCACAAAAAATTGACTCATCCTCATAAAATAGGAAGCGATGAGATGACACACACACACACACACACACAAACACACACACACACAAACACACAAACACACAAACACACACACACACAAACACACACACACACAAACACACACACACACAAACACACACACACACACACACACAAACACACAAAGACGCATAATGAGAGTGCAGATGATGTGTGTATGAGGGTATGAAGTGAAATGTTTTATTTTGGTTAAGTTTAAATCTGTACATGCTGGTTCGAGAGAGTAGACGTGACGAGGTCTCACTCAGCACACCGCCCGAGAACACCGCGCGGTGTAATGAGACATGAGCTCGGGCTCTCGGTAAGACTCTGCACCTGCGTCTAGTTATCCTCGCTCCAGTCTTGTTTGTAATTAGGCTGTGTGTGTGTAAATATAGTTCCTGTGGGTTTCTCCGCTTCTTGTTGGTGTTAGTGCCGTGCCCTTTGCCTGCGTGCCACGCTAAATCCTCCGGCTTTGTTCTCTGTTGTCTTGTGTTTTTAGCAGCTGCCTTGTTTGGAATTTTAAGGGGAAATGCCATGGAGTTCCAGTTTACTTTGTTGCCATTTTATTTATTTATGGCGCTTTTTTTTTACCAGATTTCGGTTTAGGATCAAACTCGGCCGGGGAGCCTGGATCTGTTTCGCCGCGTTCACACGAGCAACCGAGTCATGGAACCGCTTCCAGGGCCTGGTCATATTCAGAAGGGGAAATGGGTTTGTTACTTTACTCTGTGTGTGTGCGTGAGTGTGTCTGTGTGCGTGTGTGCATATACCTTCAGGTACTTGACGAGTTTCTGAATGTGCCAGTACTCAGAGGGAACATCAGCGTGACTCTCTCCTCGTCTCGCAGTCTGCTCTTCATCATCATCGCTCTCGGAGGAGCTCTCACTAAAGACTCCAGCTCCTGTTCCTCCACCTGGACTCCTGGTACACACACACACGTACACACGCACACACACACACAAACGCACGCACGCACACACACTGTGAGGAATCCACAAGGAACCATCAGGTTTTGAGCTGTATGTCTCACACAACAAGAACCGCTCTCACCTATGATCAGACAGACAGACAAAGAAAGAAGGAAAGACAGAAAGAAAGAATATAGAAAAGCAGAGAGAGAGAGAGAGAGATAGTCAGCCAACCAGATAGATAGATAGAAGGGGAAAACTTGTTGACTGACAAAGAAAGAAAGAAAGAAAGAAAGAAAGAAAGAAAGGGAAAAAACAGAGAGCCATACAGAAAAAAACAGATAGACAGGGATAGACAGATAGACATAAAGAGAGAGAGAAAAAACAAATCTTACTAATCAAGAAGGGAAAAAGGAACACACACAGACACACTGTACAGACAGAAAAATGGAAGGAAAGAAAGAAAGAAAAAGAAAGAACAGACAAGAGAGAAAAAGAAAACAAATAGATAGATAGATAGATAGATAGATAGATAGATAGATAGATAGATAGATAGATAGATACGTGTACAAAATTGTTGGTACCCTTCGGTCAATGAAAGAAAAACTCACAATGGTCACAGAAATAACTTTAATCTGACAAAAGTAATAATAAATAAGAATTCTATGAATGTTAACCAGTGAAAGTGAGACATTGCTTTTCAACCATGCTTCAACGGAATTATATAAATAAAATAAACTCATGGAACAGGCCTGGACAAAAATGATGGCACCCCTAACTTAATAGTTTGTTGCACAACCTTTTGAGGCAATCACTGCAATCAAACGATTCCTCTCTGCAGGTATTTTGGCCCACTCCTCATGAGCAAGCTGCTCCAGTTGTTTCCGGTTTGAAGGGGGCCTTTTCCAGACAGCATGTTTCAGCTCCTTCCAAAGATGCTCAATAGGATTGAGGTCAGGGCTCATAGAAGGCCACTTTAGAATAGTCCAATGTTTTCCTCTTAGCCATTCTTGGGTGTTTTTAGCTGTGTGTTTTGGATCATTGTCCTGTTGCAAGACCCATGACCTGGGACTGAGACCCAGCTTTCTGACACTGGCCAGCACATTTCTCTCTAGAATCCCTTGATAGTCTTGAGATGTCATTGTACCTGCACAGATTCAAGACACCCTGTGCCAGATGCAGCAAAGCAGCCCCAGAACATAACAGAGCCTCCTCCATGTTTCACAGTAGGGACAGTGTTCTTTTCTTCATATGCTTCATTTTTCCGTCTGTGAACATAGAGCTGATGTGCCTTGGCAAAAAGTTCCATTTTTGTCTCATCTGTCCATAGGACATTCTCCCAGAAGCTTTGTGGCTTGTCAACATGTAGTTTGGCATATTCCAGTCTGACTTTTTTATGATTTGTTTTGACCAATGGTGTCCTCCTTGGTCGTCTCCCATGTAGTCCACTTTGGCTGAAACAGCGACGGATGGTGCGATCTGACACTGATGTTCCTTGAGCATGAAGTTCACCTTGTATCTCTTTAGAAGTCTTTCTGGGCTCTTTTGTTACCATTGGGATTATCCGTCTCTTTGATTTGTCATGAATTTTCCTCGTGCAGCCACGTCCAGGGAGGTCGGCTACAGTCCCATGGATCTTACATTTCTGAATAATATGTGCAGCTGTAGTCACAGGAACATCTAGCTGCTTGGAAATGGTCTTATAGCCTTTACCTTTAACATGCTTGTCTATAATTTTCTTTCGAATCTCCTGAGACAACTCTTTCCTTCGCTTCCTCTGGTCCATGTTGAGTGTGGTACATACCATGTCACCAAACAACACAGTGACGACCTGGAGCCCTATATATAGGCCCACTGACTGATTACAAGATTGTAGACACCTGTGATGCTAATTAGTGGACACACCTTGAATTAACATGTCCCTTTGGTCACATTATTTTCAGTATTTTCTAGGGGTACCATCATTTTTGTCCAGGCCTGTTCCATGAGTTTATTTTTTTTAATAATTCTGTTGAAGCATGGTTGAAAAGCAATGTCTGACTTTCATTGGTTAAAATTCATAGAATTTTCTAAAATTATTACTTTTGTCAGATTAAAGTTATTTATGTGACCATTGTGAGTTTTTCTTTCATTGACCGAACGAAGGGTACCAACAATTTTATCCACATGTGTAGATAAATAGATAGAGGCAAATGTTATTGACTCTATTATGTTATCTTTGAAGAAAGAAAGAAAGAAAGAAAGAAAGAAAGAAAGAAAGAAAGAAAGAAAGAAAGAAAGAAAGAAAGAAAGAAAGAAAGAAAGAAAGAAAGAAAGAAAGAAGAATAGAAAGAAAAGAAAGAAAGAAAGAAAGAAAGAAAGAAGAGAAAGAAAGAAAAAAAAAAAGAAAGAAAGAAAGAAAGAAGAAAGAAAGAAAGAAAAGAAAGAAAGAAAGAAGAAAAGAAAAGAAAGAAAGAAAGGAAAAAAGAAAGAAAGAAAGAAAGAAAGAAAGAAAGAAAGAAAGAAAGAAAGAAAGAAAGAAAGAAAGAAAGAAAGAAAGAAAGAAAGAAAGAAAGAAAGGTAGTTACAGGAAGGTCATCAAGAGGGTCAGAGTGGGAACAGTGACGTCGCTCCATCAAACCATCACACACACACACACACGCACGCACACACACACACACTTGTACTAAAGTGCATCATTATTAAAAACCGAAGCCACATGTCAGTGACGCCGGCAGGATCTTCTACAGAAGTGTTTTCGACATGTTTTAAATGTGTTTGTGTTAAAGTGCAGCAGTAGGAGTGTGATGAGGGACGATGCGGCAGGCAGCTGGAGGTCATCAGCTCTGTGCTGGATGTGTGTGTGGACGGAGGAACATGTGCGATGAATCAGGAGCAGCTTTATCAGTCGGGAACACCAGCGCTCACCGATACGCACTCTGGACAACAGAAGACACTGTTCCCTATTCCCTTGTAAAGTGCACTCGTGTGCTTATCGTTAAAAAACACACACACACACACAGGACTCGGGACAGGACTCGGGCGGACACTTCAGAGCGAGGTCAGGATGGTCACTCACTCCTGAGGGGACGTCACGCCGAGCTTCTTCCACGTCAAAGACGGCTCCAGGTTCTTGTTCGGCGCGGCCTCTCGCCTCGGCAGCATCTCGTGCACATTCTTTTCCCGACGCTCGTAAGACCTCTGGGTTTGGCCCGCTTCCTCCAGATCAACGGCTTCCACATGTGGGATTTCTCGAGTGGTCCGAGGTTCTTCGCGAACGTCCTGTAGAGGGGTTTAAGACATGAGGGCATTTTTAAAAAAAGAAAGAAGGAAAGAAAGAAAGAAAGAAAGGAACCTGTCTTAATTTGCACAGAAACGCCAGCTGTAAAATTCTACAATAAACTGCTCTTGTAAAATTATACGGAGCGGGGTCGTTAAAAAGAGCTCTTCCTCGCGGTGCGAGCGGCGACGGCGCGGCATATTTTCCAGCCTACATCTGAAACGCTGATGTTGTTCCTTCTTTATCGCACAGGCACATCGGATATTTGTGCTTGAGCTCGTGAGCTAGCGAGTCCCGCTCTCCACTCCACTTTTACTATTATATTATAATGAAAGTTAAGTATGTGGCACTTTTTTGCAAGGTGTACTGTAACAATGCGCTCTTTATTTGAGTGATGGAAGAAATATGTATAGACATACAGTATATATATATATATATATATATATATATATATATATATATATATATATATGTATTCATGGCTAGTGCACTTTCTCGATTGGCTGAACAATATGAAACATTTATTGTTTCTGTACATTCCTCGCTGCGGCCTGGCAGTTTGGCGCGTGTTGAGTAGAGGCTTTGTTGCAATGCCACTCGCTCGCTGATGATTTTTTGACTCTGTCTTGCTCTCCTTTTTTTTAACTACCTCATACTGAAATGCCAACAGGGTGCACATGAATTGTTTGTAGCAGGGGTGTTTTTAATCAAAGGCTTTTTCTTTTTTTTACAATAGCCAACCTTCTTCCAGCTTTTTATAGTTCTTTTCCATTCTGATGACATAGCGAGCAATGGTTTGTTTAGTTATTTATTTATTTACTTATTCATTTTTGAATGAGAGACAAAGATGGCAGCTCGTGTACATCTGCAGGGTATTTCTGTAATGCCAGGGACACCATGTTCTTTCCAAAACCTTGTGGGCCCGGACTTGTTCACGCCAACGTCCAGCTACAGACATCGCTCTGCCCATTTCATTTTTTTCCACTATACCTGTTTTTTAAAAAAAAGGTCACAAAAACAACCAAGAACGCATTCATGCCTCTGAGCCAATTTGTAAAATGCTTCTGGTTCCACTGGGTTTTTTTTTTTTTTTTCTTTCTGTTTTGCCGAGTGGACCAGAGTCGCTTCCCTCATCAAGGGTGGAAAATGAGGAAAGCAGACGGAGGCAGAGACGGATTCGCAGCTGTCAGGCCTGGGCGAGCTGTCAGAGCAGACGCCTCCTTTAGACAGTGCGTGACAGCTCCTTGGGCACGTTATGGAGCGACAAGGAAAACGAGTGGCGGCATGAGAGACTGCAAGGAAGGACGAGAGCACGGCGAGTGTTTAAGTGATACCCGGTCTCTGCGCTCGCCAGGCTCTGATCACGATCGGTAATATAAACAGCCTGCTAATCAAAAGCTTTACACAACAAACAAACGGCTAGCGTCGGCCACGGCCTTGATTGCTTTCTCGTTGATGAGAGCCTCGTCTTCGCTGTGGCTTTGACTAAAAGTGTCTGATTTAATAAAAGGATCGTCTAAAGGGAGCCGTGTGCCGGGGAGCCGATAGGTTGGGAGATACGGCGTGTTGTACTTGGCCGGGTGGAGGTGCTGACTCGGAGGAGAGGAGCGCAATCAGGGGCTGAGTGTGAGCTGAATGACAAAAGCGTGCCGGAGCAGAGTTATTACCGCAGCCGGGCTGAGATCCAGAGGAAACGAGTCTCTGGGGTGAAGCGGATTATTCTACTCGCCTCGCGGCAGCCTCTATCACAACACCGAGTAGCTTTATTTCAGTACAATCGATGAGTCTGGGAGCTTCTGCAGAGAGTCAGGAAAGTGTCAGCTTGGGACACGAGGAGAGGGTAGAAAAACGTGTAAAAGAGTAGTGAAGGAGAGATTAGAAAGAACACACTACTATTTCTTTCTTACCAGTTTAGAATAACTAAAAAATAATGCTATATACAGTATCAGGAGATACCATACACACTATGGTTATGGTTAGGGGTTAGAGTTATGGATTATGGTTAGGAGCTAGGGTTAAGGGGTTAAGGGGGAGGATTAGTGGTTAGGGATCATGATTCGGAGTTGGGGTTAAGGATTAGGGTATAGAATTATTGTTAGGGGATAGGTTTACAGGTTAGTGTTAGGGTTAATGATCAGTTAGGTATGGAGCCAATCTCTGGAATACTGAGAATATTGAGAATTCCACAGAACATACACCTACAGGAGACGTCACATTGCCAACCCAACCTCATGCTCAGAACTACACAGAACTTGGAGAACACCAAAGAACCCTTCAGGAACCTGGCTGGACATGAGAAGAACATGTGAAACCCCACACAGGCAGTGAGCTGAGATAAAGATCGACCTGTGGACCTTCTGCACCACTGCAGATCTATTTATATTGTGTCTGTCTATCATTCTCAGCTTGTTGCTCTTGTGGCCGAGTTCCCTTCACTGGCATCATAAAATATTATAAACACTTGGAGAGCATTTTTAAACACACACACACACACACACACACACACACACACACACACACACACACACACACACACACACACACACACGCACGCACGTCTGACTGCCTGGCATTCTCACCTCAGACAATAATAACGTCTTTCTATTCAGTGGCACTCGTAATCCAGGCCAAAGCTGCCACCACATGCCCGGTCTTATTGCCATGTTTTGAGTCTCAGTCACAAACAGCAGCAACACAAGCAGAAACTCTATATTTACACGCCATATCAGGCAGACAAAAAGCCCATTCATTCTGCTGCTATAACAATAATAACAGCCTTCTGAACTTTCCAGCTGTGTGTGACAACCACAACAAGCCAACCTGACACGTCCAAACACCCGCTGCTTCGACAGCTCGTTTGCTGTCGGGATTATAACGCTTCTCTTTTTTAAACGATCTGTTCTCGGTCTCCGGTGGCCATGCTATCAGTCGATCGGTTCGTCAGAGCCAACAGGGATTCGAGGTGAGCGCAGCTACTGAGCAAACGCTCCTTCAAACTCGCTGAATAAACCTGCTGGACGCCGAGGCGGTTTTACTTGGAGAACTCTATAGCTCCTGTAATCCTGGGATGAATTTAAGTGTGGCTCTGTCGCCAGATTAGTGTAGAAACACTGGTGGAGGGGGAGAAAGAGAAAGAGAGAGAAAAACATTCCAGGGTTTATATTGTCCTTATATATTATGTGAGAGCAACATGTGCTATCGGTATATAATAACTGTAAGTTCCAATTAAAATCAGACACTAACTTTGTGTATATTTATTGCACTTAAAGATATCTGACTACAACCCAATTCTGGAGTGACATTTTGTCAGAGTTTGTTATGAAGAAGATGTCTCATCGCTGAGTGTGAAGCTTAAGAGGCACAAGAGTCTGCAAAACTGGGCGTTTCTCATTGTAGATGTATATCAGGATGCTATGTGTTATTATATTCGCAAGAGAACGTCATCCTTCTCTCAACATTGTGATGGAGTAAAGTAGGTAAACAGAGACAAGAAGATAGACAGAAAGAGATCGAATGAAATAGATATATTAGGAAAGAAAAAAAAACTGGCGAATCAAGAAAGAAAGATGAACATGCAGACACTTAGACAGAGAAGAAAGTCTGAGACATATACTGCATAGTACAGTATGTACACTAATCAGCTATAACATTATAACCACTGACAGGTGAAGGGAACAACACTGGTCACCAACCATACACCAGTAAACTGGTGGCACGATAATCCAATAGGCAGCTAAGGTTCACCCATGCCTGCGGGGATCCGTCAGAAAAACCAGGAAGGAAGGAAACCAGAGTACCCAGAGGAAACCCACCAAGTACGGGGAGTACATGCAAACTTCATGCGCACAGACCTTTGAACCTCTAGCCCTGGAGGTGTGAGGTGACAGTGCTATCCACTAAGCCACTAAGCCCTTCCTGATGAATCCCTCTCCAATTTTCCGATCAGTCCCGCCCCTCAGTTTCATGCCCATGAATCAAACCCGGGCCATAGGGATGAAAGTGCTGCATGTTAGCCAAACTAGCTTAAAACAAAGACAATTTGAACATTCATAATTAAACACTGACCAGTTCCTAGATCATTGTTGAAACTTTGTTTGGGCAAATTTGTGATTTTGACCCTCAATGTTAATTGCTTTGGACAAAATGTTTAATTTTCAGCTCGAATGCACTCTATCAGAAGATTAGCGGTTAGCAATGTGGCCTGACACCGCCACGGTTGAGAGTTTGGGTTCCACCTTCGGGTCTGTGTGCGTGGAGTCTGTACTGTATGTTCTCCCTGTGCTTTGTGGGTTTCCTTCAGGTACCCCGGTTTCCTCCCACAGTCCACAGACATGCAGATTATGTGAATTGGCATAGTGTGTGAGTGAGTGAGTGAGTGAGTGTGTGAATGCTTGTGCTTTGTGATGGATTGGCACCCTGTCCAGGGTCTACCCTGCCTAGTGCCCTTAGTCCTGCCCTGGGTTAGGCTCCAGGCTTCCTGAAACCCTGTGTACAGGATCAGCGATACAGAGAGTGAGTCAGTCTGAGTGAGTCAGTTAATTGGATGCCAAACATTTTTAATTCTACTTATTACTCTAGTTATCCTAGAAATATAACATGTAATTAAATAAAACAATATATATTCAATTACAAAAGAATGCTACGTAGAAGCACTTTAACCACTTTCTACTTACTTGCATTTCATGAAGACAAATTGCAATGATTTTAAATAAAAACAGGGACATAATTGTGCATGGTTTGTCTCCTAACAGCTCTGCGGTTCGATCCTGTGTCCCTCTCTGTGTGAAGGTTCTCATGTTCTGCCTGTGGGTTTCCTTCGGGTTCTCGCTCCTAAAACCAAGCCGTTAAGTGGTGGCTCTAAATATCCTCTGGCTGTGAACATGTGTATGTGTGTATGTGTGTGTATGTGTGTATGCATGCTTTTTCTGTAACCACCTTAAAGAACCTCACACTCTGTGTTCCCCTGACGCTCTGCAATCCTGAATCTCTAAGGAGAATCTCTAATCTTGTTGCAATAATAATTTTTAAAAAGCCTAAATAATATATTTTTTTAAACTCGCTGTATGTACCGTATAATGCACACTTTCTTCAGTAATTTCACCAATAATTCTGGAGCTGACAGTTTATATCGGTGCTGAAATATCACCACCATAATTTCACACACCATAACTGTCTGTGTGATTGAGTTTCCACTAAGATGGCTCGGGACAGAGTTATGCTGCTGAGAGCAGGTCTGACGCCTGGCGTGAAGCACCGAGCTGGATCTCAAGGTGTGTTTTAAAGACAAGAAAAGTGCGCGTTGGACGCGGGCCTGTGTTTACATCCACGGGAAGGTATTTATTGCCCCGTGCGACATTAAAAAGCAGAGATCTTAGGACTTGGCACCGAGGCCAGTTTAGAAATTGATCATCGAATTGTGAAATACAAATTTTCCTATAATCCTCTCGCTACAGAATTTCATGTACAAAGATCTTTTTGTAAATATCTGGCGCTGTAAACGTCACCCGGCCTGCCACTCGAAACGATGTTTTTCCAGCAAATAGTCACCGCTGAGAAATCCTGTGTAAATTTTCCGACGGCTAAACACAGGGATTTTTTTTTTTTTTCAGATTTTTTCCCCTCCTCTGCAGCTTGAAGTCATTATTGAGGACTGATTTGTTAATTTATAAAGTCGCTAAAGCGGGACGCGGCGCTACTGAATAAATCAGACGTACTTTAGAAGTGTACTTTAGAGTTTTTTATTATTTTTTTTCTGTAAAAAAAAGGGGGCTTGAATAACTGGCGCATTTTTGCATTCTTTCACACTGCGGTGATGTGAAAAACAGGATTGCGACAGGAGTGAGAGGAGCACCGCTCTCTCTCTCTCTCTCTCTCTCTCTTTGTACAGACAGACACTATCTCACAGTGAAGTGTAGAGCAGACGCTGATGTCCTACACTCCTCGCGTCAGCTGCGATTAATCAATCTCAGGGCGCATACTTCACACTCCAGCCACAGGAGTGACTGTGTGTGAAGATGCGACTCAGCTTCTGAGCTCTCTCTCTCTCTCTCTCTCTCTCTCGCGTTTGATGTCCTGTCATCTGTCCTGACGCGAGAGTGTGAGATGGCCTGTCTCTGGTTCGGATTGTTTAATGAAGCTGGCTCTTTCATGTGATGATGTCATGTATGTTCGAGGGCCACAGTGGACTAATAAGCGTCATGTACCTTACACCTCGAGCAAAAACATCCCACAATGCACCACATCTCAACCCCTCACCTTGATCATCTCATGATACACACTACCGCTCAAACATTTGTGAACACTTTCTAACTCCACGCTCGTTCCTGATGTTTATTTCTCTCTACACTGTAAAACAATACCGAAGGCGTTTATCCAAAACTACACAATAATCTCCTCTGAACTGTTGATATTGAGATGTATATCTGCTACTTCTGCTCTGTAAAGCTTCATAACGGCTCTAATCTGAGGTGCTGGTTGAGGTTAATTGGTGATTTCTGAGGCTGGTGACTCTAAATGAACGTCTCCTCTGCAGCAGAGCTAACGTTTGGTCTTGATTTCTTGGGAAGGTCTTCATGAGAGACAGTTTCATCATGGAGCTCGATGATGGGGTTTACAAACGCTCTCGACACACAATACTGTTCCTGTGAGGACCGGTCCAGAACAGCTGAGCTTCATGTCTTAAAATAACAACTGACTGTTAGAGTTGTTGTTACATAATTACCTGATGCCGTATGTTTTTTTCATAATTTTGAAATACTCAATATTGTTGTAAAAGCTAGAAAATAAATCACTAAACAAAAACAAAGAAATTTTCAAGTGATCCCAAACTTTTGAGCGGTAGTGTAATTACACTTTTCCTTACACGACTTTCAGTACTCGAGCTCTGAGATCTGACTGAAATGGGACTGATTTCAATTAAATGAATTAGATTATCACCCGTTAATCATGCGCACTCACTCAAGTTCTCTATCCTTTAGATAATAAATACAGACAAAATTACTAGAAAAAAAAAACACTCAAATCATTGCTTAAAACATCCACTCAGTAATTTTGTGTTACTTCCCAGCTCTTTTTACACACAAATAATCCTAGTAGTCAGACACTTTTCCCTCTACATGAAGGTCATATGTATAACTCAACATGTTACAGAGCGCTCATAAGGCATTATACACACAGTTATTATTGTTTATTGCAAGAGTGGTCAAGTTTTACTATTGTGTATATACTGTATAAATTGATTTATCATAGATTAAACTGTATCTTCTCATGAGAAGATGAGAATAAGAATATAAAGTACTGCATGTTCATAAACAACATGTATAATGCCTTATGAGTGATTTACAACATGACATGAACGTGTGCGTAGTTTATTATAGACATGACCTTCGTTAATGCATTTAAAATGAAAATAGATTTATTCATTAAATTAATTCAATAAATGATTTATTGATCATATGAATGCTTTTAAATATTAATAAATCTACAACTGTGTATCCTACACATGTACGTGTACAGAACAGACATACAGAAACTACACTGTGTGTTTTTACACTCTTCAATTCTGGATTCTGATTGGTCAGAAGGCATTGATGTGTATAACAGCTCGATAGTTTCTATGGTAACAGACGAGCCATATACAGTAAATAGATTAAAAACTTTTCTGATCATTGATATGGTTTATGTAATGTTTATAGAAGGAGTCCTCAGAATACAAGTGTTTACAATTTTTTTTGTGTGTGTGTCTTATTAACTTCTAAAGAGAGAATAAAGACGGAGTTGCTGTTTATACAGTACAGTAGCTGCTATAACATAAGTGAAAACCGGGAATGACGAGTGTAGTTTCATGGATGTTCCACCACAAGAAATGTTTTCTTTTCAGTGGTCCAATACTGATTTATACTTTTAGTTTGAAAGGTGATTCATTGGTGATAATGTGCTAAAAAACAAATTTTTGTGAAGCATGAAGCAACACAGTGATCTTTAATCCAAAATGTCATTTCCGTTTACGACTTATGTGTTCTGTAAGGAGGTTCAGGTTCAGTCTATCCCAGAGGATTTGGAGTTCACCCTGGACGGGTTATAGGGTATACCAGCACACACACACACACACACACACTCACACTCATTCATGCACTACAGAAAATTTGGAAATGCTTATTAGCCTAATCTGCATGTCTTCATAGTGTGGGAGGAAACCAGAGTACCCAGAGGAAACCCACCAGCCTCCACACACACACACACACGCACGCACCGGGGATTAAACCTTTGACCCTGGAGTTGCGAAGAAACGGTGCTAATTACTACACCACTACATGCCTGAATTAGATTAATTTGTCTACTTATTTATTTTGCCTTGCGTCTGTTGTAGTATTGTTTGTGATGGTCTCTGATCATGTATGTTTTGCTTATTAACATTGTTAGCTGAGCGTTAGCATTAGCATTACACCATACTTTCCAGCCTAGCAACAGTCATAGTTTTCATGATTCTGTTTGGACTTCTTTTTTTTTTTATGTTTTCATGATGTTTCACTTCTTGCCTCGACTCCTATCGTGATACAAAATTGTTTAGATACTTTTGAACTTACGTCATACAACCTTGGATCTTAAACGCTTGAATTTAATATTTGTTTGCTTCCTAATACATGGGGCATGTACATGAGCTCCCAATTTGAAAAAAAAAAAAAACACTTTTGTTCCGTCACCTAAATCTCTTAATTTATAAATCCACTTCCTGTTGAGTTTGCTGTAATCTAGTTTCTAAAAGCTTCACCTGCTTCCTGAAGTCCTTGGCAAAGTAAGGAGACGTGTTCTTGAGAAGCGTGACCAGATCTCTGTACACGTCACTCTTTCTGCCGTAAGCACTCTCGTCTCCGTCGTGACCGATGCCCTGGAAAAAGACAAACGCAGGCGAGCGATGAGAATAAAATGTCAGCATTTTCCACATCACGGTGCAGTGACGGAGACGCTACAGTGAACATCTTCATGGCTACAGCGTGAGAGCTCTTGGAAAACCCCATAACTCACTACACATACGTTCACTTGGAAGAGTAGAGCTGATCACAGATCCAACATCACTGTGACACTCTGACACACTAATGAATGATAGTTTATGGATAATAATTTTTCACTTGTACGTTTCAATCAAGTCAACACACTCGGAGGAAAAAGTGCTATCCGCCCTATTTCACATACCTGAGCTCACAGACGCTCACGATTGGTTGGCACTGATGTGACCGACAGCGGAGAGTGATTATGCCCCTCCCACTTAGACAGCATGTCTAATTTTTCCCCTCTTAACCTTTTCATTTTGTACCTTGGTCACTTGTTGATGAAGAGGTCACTAACACATTTGTTCTTCGTTCAGCAACCAGGGAAAGAGAGAGAAATCAGTGTCTTAGCAAACTAAACCTAAATGTCACCTGATATGCATTTTGGAACACAATTGAATTTAAAAACAATATTATAATTATATCAGGGGTACTTTAGAGAAACTGTGAGTTTTGATTGCATAAAACATCAAAACACAGTTATGAGAGTAAAAACTCCCTTCATTTCTCTATATAACCCCCTGCCACACTAATGCACTTATCCCAGTGTTTCATTCGTTTATTTAGAAAGTTTTCTGAGAACACCGGAGCCATGATCGGACTGCCTGCTTCACGTCTGAAACGCCGGCCTCCCAGGAACTCCTTTAATGCCTTCAAGGACCAAAAATCTATAGGTCCCTTTTATAAAATGGCATAGTATTTGCAAATAACATAAGCACATCCTTCTGTGTACTTTTAACCATCTGTAGATTACTTCTAGATTACTTCTAATACCTATACTGTATTGTTTAGGTAACAGTGGCAAAAAACAGTGTTTTTTTTTTTTTTCCATCAAGAGATAGCACTTTGAAATCCTTTGAAGTCCACCCTCGCTGCAGAAAATAATAATGACACATTACCGACCATTATTTCTCATTAGGGACACAGATTTCTGTAAATCTACTTTGTGACAGAATTACAGTTAAAGCCTAAAAGTTTATTGATTCAGTGATTCATTTATTCACTATTCAGTAACACACACTTCTGGTTTTAAATGTAGAGCGATTGTGCTCCTCACCGCATTGAGGAAGACTCCGTCTGTGCTGCATGTGATAAAGAGTGAGCCCGTGTCGCACGTCTCGACGACGAGATACGCAATCTCTCCATGCACCTGTCTCCAAGGGGGTGAGCGGCAGCCGTTGCTGAACTCGTAATCTGCGCGTAACAACAACAATATAATAAGTTCTTTAGTTTATCATGGTTAACAACTTAAATATTTAAGGTTATGATTTTTTTCTTTTCATTTATGTAACCAGTTATTTTGCAGGGATGAAAGTAGTTTTAAATTCTTTGCGGTAGCCAAAAGGATGACGAGAATATACCATGGAGGTGATGGACGGTCCTGAGAAACTTCTAAGATTTACTTTATACTTCAACTTATTCCACTCCGTTAACTTACAGGATCCGGGGCTGAATCCCAAATAGAGTTAAATAGAAAGCTAATGCGCTATGTAGAGTGTACAATTCCTTGTTCAACACACCAAGTAGTGCTCAGGGATTAGAGATAGACTTGGGATTCAGCCTTGTGTTAGAAGCTAGTTAGTTTTGTAGCTCGTCCGAGTAAATAAAACAACATGGAGGCAATTAGGAACGAGACACTAAGGAAGCAGCATGTTGTTTAAGACGACGTAACATTATCAGATGTGTGTTGTTGCTGAAGGTGCTTCTGTGACTGGGTGTGAATGTGGGTTTTGTCAGGCAGCTGCTCTCTCCTCAGTACTGCGGACCGTACAGACCGACTCTCATCCACGCTGAGACACACAGTTAGTGTCATTAACCACTGCACAACACCTGGGACACGAGTTACTGTCTATTATCACCACTCGTGAAATGCTTCTCGTTCAATCAGACTTTTTCACATTATTTATGCCCCGTGCACTGGGTCTTCAGAGATGTCCCTTCTCCATATATCTTGACTTATTGCCTGCAATAACTCAAAGCTCCGCCTCCAAAATTTATGGTGGTTTAACTAGACTTACCATTTTAACTTGAGTTATATTTAACAAGGACCGTCTTGCCATGAACCCCTTCTGCTTTAAAGTATACACAGTGTCCTTGTCTGGAGAAAAAAAAAAACTAGACGTTTAAACCCACATCATTTCATTATGAAGCTGTTTGGAGCCGAATTACATCATTACGCCATGCTGTGATTTATAAACCATAATGCAGGAGACTTTCCATTCACATAAACCAAAGATGGAGGGCTTGTTGTGCTGCTGCTGCTGCTGCTGCTGCTCTTTCTTTAGTTTAACCCCTGGCTATACGCTTGGTCTTTAACTTTGACCGAGCACCAGTGACGTGTTTGAGCTGAGCCTCAGGAAGCCTTAGCGTACATGATCATGACTCAATCTGACATCCTGAATGATTTATAAACTGGTTCGTTCTGCCGTGACCACTTGAGGATAATGTACATCTTTTAATCCTCCTGTGCGTTCATGTCACATTATTTTTCTTTAACACACTTAATGCACCTTGTCTGTGATTTGTCTCTAGATTTTCAGATGCTGGTCATTTCTTCCATGTCTTTTTTTTTTTTTTTTTTTTTTTCACAGTTTAGTACTCAGTTCCTTTCATGGAGTTTTGTGGGCGTCAATACTGTATATACAGATGAGCTATCAGGAACACATTCTGCTCTTCATTGTTATTAACATGTTATTCTTCATGGATAAAAATAAGTTTACATATTACCAGGAAAAAAGTCACAACTATCAATCAACATGCACTGTTCAGCGACCAAAGCCGGAGAAAGAGAGAGAATAAGACCATGGATGTTATTTATTGTCTTGACAGACTGCCATATGATGTTCGGTGTGTGCAGCTCAGCAGGTAAGAGATGTGTGTGTGTGTGCAGTAAAGCATTCATCATGGGAGGCTGAAAATGAGGTAAATGAAAAAAAAAAAAACAGGGCAGAGGGCAGCGGATCCCTGCTGCTGAGCTGCCACCGAGGATGACTGATGGCTCAGCGAGGAGCTGCCTCACACGGCCCTGATTTCTCTGCCGGATAAATCACCTTCTCTAAATACTCCAGCGCATCATCGCTCGATCCGCTCCGATGATGTTTGTACAGAAGCTTCCAATTTGTCCCTGGTGCGTTCACAGGTTTCAAATGAGTGTGTGTGTGTGAGTGTGTGTGTCAGTGTAGGTGTGGGTGTGTGTGTTGGATTTCTTTGCAAAGCAAAACACAATGTATGTGTGCGAGAGAAACAAATGTAGAAAAAAGGGGCGATTAGAAATTTTATGAGGGACAGGAAGGAAGAGATGGAGTGGAAAAGAATGGGAGGAGAGAGAGAGAGGGGAGGATAATCCGAACCTGATGTGTAGCGCACAGATTTTAGCCGTTGCTCCTTTCTGCACACACCCTGCAGCAGCTCGACTTCACTTTTTACAGAAGCGGGATTCATCCTGGCATTCCTGAGTGTCACACACACACACACACACACACACACACACACACACACACACACACACACACAGGTAATTCAATAAGACTATGTGTGTGTGTGTGAGTGTGTGTGTGTGTGTGTGTGTGTGTGTGCTTGTAGACGTGTTCAGGTCATACTGTGAGAAATGTTGAATGGAGCTGTCGAGTAGCTGTGTGTCCAACTGCTGCAGGATGAGCTGGAGTCGGATTCTGGCCTCGGACGACTCCTGTTCTTCATCTCTGCCGATGTCAGGCCCGAGGATTTTCTCCACAGGGTTCCTGTTAGCTGAGAAAATAAAAAAAGTATTATATGAGGCATGTTCGAGTCAGACCGGGAACACAGTTAAACTCTATATAATCCTCTGCTACACTAATGCACGTATCCCAGTGTTTCACTAGTGCTTCGACACCATCAAGGTAGAAAGTTTTCTCAGTATGCCAGAGCCATGATCGGTCTGCCTGATTCACATCTGAATGTGAATGAACACCGGCCTCCAAACATGGGGAAAGGCTTGGAGCGAGGTCAGGACTGTACAGTGGAGGTGTCATTAAATGATTTTGTCTCTTCTGCAACTTGGCAACAAGTCTTTAGATTCTCAAGGATCTACTCGTTCTACTCGTTAAATGTTCACAATGTTCACGACTGCAGCGAGCTCCAAGCCACATCAGCCGTGATCGTCATTCACGGACCAACGGGATTCTTTAAAATGTTTGCACTGTTCAAATGTTTTACTTCGGCTAAGAGTTTCAACACCGTACTGTGCTTGAAGTCTTCTGTAAATGTCAATCACTTTTTTTTTCAATCACACCCGTTATAATTATTAAAAATATTTTTTAACAATACAAAGAGTACAAAGAGCAGTTGGCCTAACATAGAACCTTGAGGAACGCCGACATTAGGAAAAGAAATACTGTTGCAAAAAAGTACTGCTACAGCATAAGTGATATTAAGAACTAACTTGTTTCCTAAGTGTTCCACGACATTAAACTTAGCTACAGTATAAATAGAAAAAGATTTGATGTTTAGTTTTTTAAATAAAAGTAGTAATTTTTTAGCAAGATGTTCCAGTGTAAAAGGAATAAAACATTTCATATATGAAAGATAAAAATAAAAGTTCCTTAAATCAGTATACAATACATAAAATTCCGTATTTCAATTAAATTCAATTATATTATATTTGAATGGCTCTTTTAACAATGTCGCAAAGCAGCTTTACACAATCAAAAGAATTATTTAAGTTTAAGTATTTGCATATCTTCATACCTTCTAAACAAGTCTGCACCTCCTTGAGTTTTATGTCACGAGCAAGCAGAAGGAGATTGGAGAGCTGACTGAAGCAGCGCACGGAGATGTCAGGAGCCGTCATGTGGAGAAGAGGATGTCCGTCAGAATCGGTTTCCTGGGACTGCACCGAAGAGTCACTGACAGACAGTAACCAAAGTGTGAATAAACTTGGTGTTCAAGACATGAGCTTGGAATAAAGTAGGTCAGCAATAAAAGAGCTAAAAGACATTTAATTTATGAACGATACGTTTTAAAGCTTATGGTTCGCCAAGCAGGTCCTGGAGAAACCTCATGTCCTGGACATTTCAGCCAGCTAATTAACACTTATCAAGATCTGGATCTATAAACAGGTCAGCTATCACAAGTCCCTCGTCTCTTTACGGCTGATGCAGTGATGATTACTGATGTGTGTGGACTGCCAGCAAAAAAAGCACAGAACATTCTGAGTTTGTGTCAGTGTTTTAGTGCTTCTCTGGAGTTCTTAGCAGTTCACGTAAAAGAGCATCTGTGTCAGGTCTTTCCGACTCTCAGATATATATCCAGATGCATGTATGTACAGTACGTGCATGTGAACTCATCTTACAAAAGGGCAGCGACCACAGCTGTGTTTATGTCATGCACTGGATATTAATATTACAGTTAATTATTTGTGTTCTGATTAAATGTGCCTGGAACATAATTTTGCACAATGTGGTACTGATATTATATTCCACAGCCTTGAATTTATGACCAAACCTCAGATTTCACGGTTATGATCTTAGCCCAGATACTTCGCCCAAATCAAAGAAGCGCATATTTTATATTTTATGTTACTGTATTGCACCGTATTGTGCACGATTTTTAAACCTTGCATTTTAAAGTTTTTATTATTTAATACCTTACACATATGTCAAGGAAAGATTTAGAAAATTCGTGTATCTTTATTTAAGAATGTTATAACTACTGGAAGTGCAACACCAAATGAGTGATGCACAACACAAGAGCTGTACGTTCCATGTAAGGTGCCAATACTTTTCCAAGCTGCCTTCCAAGCTAGATTCCACGTGTCCAGGTGTTAACCTACCTCACGTCGTATTCAGAATGGAAATCAGAAGGTTGCAGAGCGGTCCTCCACTGCAGAGGCTCTGTGAATGGCAGCGTGGCTTCATGTGGGTGTTTGGTGCTAAACTGCTCCACGAAGTGGACAATGTGCTCCAGTAAAGCTTCGTTCAGCGGTGTATCCATCAGCTCACAGGTTTTTGAGTGGTCAGGTTTGCTCCACCGGAGCGCTCGTGCCAGAGCCACACCCATCTTCAAAGTGGCGACCTCGGGTTGTAAAACTAAAACTAAAAAAGAAATCATTAAGTCACATTGTAATATTTATTTCATCTTTATCTTGACAAATTCAAATTCAAATTTATTCGTCACATGCACAGTCATGCACAGTATGAATATGAAGTGAAATGCTTATACGACTGCTGTCGACCTACAATATTACAACAAAAAAAGAAATAAGAATAAAAATGAAAATAAAATATTAGAATAAGATAAATATAAAAAAGTTAAAGAATATCTAATAAAAATAGAAATAGAAAATATATATAGTAAATGAAATATGATGATATATGATTGATTGATGATATGACTGATGCAGTAGCGCTTTAATCCTAATCCTCATTCGAAAGCTTACATTTTCACATCGATCAGACTGATAGATCCCTAACTGGCCAGGCCAAGCCTCTGGTGTAACCAAAGAGCAACCTCTGGTTATGAAAGCTGAGTCCAACGTGAAGTGCCAAAATAGGCAGTTCCATAAGTAGGTCAATCCCAATAAGCTGAATGTTAAAATGTCCAAATTTACAATGGAAATAAATGTTTTCAGCCTGGTACAAAAACAGATTTGGCCTACATTCCCATCTATTACAATGGGATGAAATTATGCCTAATTAGGGACTTGGTTGATATGAGTCATAGCTGCATATCGGGTGTTAAACAATTAGCTCTCTGCTGCAGTATGTATCATTTTAGCGAACCAGCTAACTGGAATCGTTGTAGAAATGAAGAAGTCGACACGTGACGGCATGTAGCGCAGGCACGACGCCATGCAATCAAATGCAATTAACATCGAGGTGCGTTGGCATGTTTCAAATAACAACTATGATCTGTTCACTCCACCTATTTGCCCATTTATGGATAAGCAGGATTTTGGTGGAGATAATCAGAGCTCCCTCACCTGTCTTATTATACAGTCTATCTGTACTTTCCCCACTAATACTAAATCAGATTCTTTATTATTTCATTGCACTAATTGTAGTTGTGTTACATCTTGACTGAGTGAACCGAAAAAGAAAAAAAAAATTCCCACGTACATATAAGTGTGTGCAGATTGCAAATAAAATTTCACTTCAGTTCAGATTTATCACTAATATGACACCATACAATAAAAAAAAAAAACAACCTTTACCTCTTATGCTTTTAGTCACACATACTGTAGGTTGAAGACTTATTCGTAGGTTGAAAAAATGTTCATTACTGTATCCGCACTGGTCATAACACCTCCATGAAATACAGCACCGAACGTCACACAAGCAGCACTCAAACCTCACAGCTACTTCAGGATAATTAGACTATAGATTAGATTATATCTCATTCATGGTGGAGCTTTCCTTTATCACAGATCTGTCCTCAGCGGGGTGACTTTTAAACTATAAGTCGGTCACTAATGTATTGAAATGTGCCGGATGGATAATAGAGAAGGGTTGAGGGTTCGAGGGGTCGACTCGAACCCTGGGTGACGTCCGGTGCTGTATTTCATGGAGATGTTATGACCAGTGCGGATCCAGTAATGGACATTTTTTTCAACCTACGAATAAGTCTTCAATCTACAGTATGTGTGACTAAAAGCATAAGAGGTAAAGTTTTTTTTTTTTTATTGTATGATGTCATATTAATGATGAATCTGAACTGAAGAGAACTTTTATTTGCAATCTGCATGTGTATATGTACGTGGGAATTTTTTTTTCTTTCGTTCACTCAGTCTCGGGTCCGCCTCGGGTCTATGTGAGTGGAGTTTACTGTCTCCTGGGATACCTACTGTACCCTCAAGGCTGTGACTCTGTTTACAGGGTAAGTGCTATAGAACATGAATGAATGAATGAATGAATGAATGAATGAATGAATTAATTAATTATATATCTGGGGCCCAAAAACATGTACACACTCTTCAACACATGCCACCTATGCACTTTTTAAAAACTGATTTAAACAATGGGAGTAATGTGTAGTAAGTATCCAGTAGTCGCACAAGCGTCGATGTGATCACGTGACCGTCATGTGACGTACATTCGCGCTTCCTGTTTAAATTAATTATTTAAATTAATCAGCGAGGCCGTTACACAGCACATAATCAACTCTGAACAGTCACTTTTTAACGCTGTTCACCACACACACACACACACACACACACACACACACACACACACACTCGTCTGCTTTAATGACTTACCCGGAGAAAATACGCGAGTTAATTCGGAGTTAAACGTCACCAAGCTGTGATGCTAATCTGCTATGCTCGCGAGCTTCAGCCGCTCGAGCGCGGTCTGTTACCATGGTGAGAAGAGTCCACGCGCTCTGCGGTTGCTAGGAGACAGCCAGACAACCTACAGCCGCAAGGGCCAAAAAGGTTCGGTTAGAAAAGCGTTACAGAATTCACTCCTACTGGAAAATACTTTTTTTCTTCGTGAGTTATACATTTATATTACTGTTCAGCCATGACATTACGACCACCTGCTCAACAGTAATGCACTGATCAACACTAGCACACGGTTGGATCGGACTACAGAGGTCAGCCTTCACTCTCAGTGTGCATCAGTAAGCTCAAAACAGGGGAAATACTCAATATTAGGCAGGTGGTCATAATGTTATGGCTGATCAGTTTATATACTGTAAGTGTGTGTGTGTGTGTGGGTATGCATAGTATAAAATCTAATCATTTGTGGCGCAGTTTTTGTGTGTGCGTGCATATGTATGTACAGTATGTATGTATGTATGTAAGTTGTGGCTCAGTGTGTTAAGGCTCTGGTTAACTCATCGGAAGGTCGGCGGTTCAAGCCCCAGCTCCGCCAGGTCACCGCTGTTGGGCCCTTGAGCAGGGCCTTGCAAAGCAGCGCATAATGGCTACCAATACCAATGCGCTCTGACCCCAGCCTAATAAACAAAGCTGCAATGTGAAGAATAAAGAATTTCACTCTGCAGTAATGTGCACAATATAGACATAAGTATGTGGCCAACTGTCTTAATTATTGAATTCAATCATGTGTTTCAATTAATCAGGCCCTATATATATCCAGTGAAGTGGTTAAGGCCCTTTTCTATTCCAACATGACTCTACCCCAGTACACATGGTTTGATGAGTTCCGTGTGGAAGAACTCATCAACCGGCACGAACACAGAGCCCTGACCTCAACCCCATCGAGCACCTTCTGGAGGAACTGTAACTGAGCTTGCAAGCCAAGCCTTCTCGTCCAACACCAGTGCCTGACCTCATAAACACTCTACAGAATGAATGAATAGGAATTCCCACCGAAACACCCGGAAATCTTGTGGACGGCCTTCCAAGAAGAGCGGGAGCTGTTATAGCTCCAAAAGGGGGACAGACTCCATATTGAAGTGAATGTGTTTGAATACAATGTCATTGCAGGCTTGGACAAATACTTTTGTCCGTATACTGTAGTGTCTATGTGATGAATAAAGGCTGAACCTAATTAAATAAAATATTATTCAACCACTCTGGCAGTGTGCCCAGCACCTCCAGGGTCCAGGGTTCGATTCCTGACCTCCTGGGTTGTAGCTGGGTTTCCTCCCACAGTCCAAAGACTTGCAGGGTCAGATAATTGATATTCCCAAATTTCGCACATGAATGAGTGTGTGCTGTATGCATGTGCGCCCTGAATGTTCAATAAAATTATTTTTATAATGCTTAAATGGTTTCATTTCGCATTACAGTTAACATTACAGTTACAGCTGTTAATGCACAAATGCACGTTTAAATGAATATTTATTTGTTTGTTTTTTTATGTTTTTAGTTTTATGGCCACTGTTGTACATGAATTTACAGTAACTCCATTTTGAAGCAACTTATCTATAATTTAAATATAAAACATCCTAAGCTCTGTAAATAAAGCACGAAAACCTCCATGTTTGTGTTCTTTCTGAGGTCGCGTGCCCACAGAACCACACGTTCGAGATCCTCTTTATAAACTTCCTCTCGCTCTGTTGTACGGTTTGCCTCGACACAGATTTGCTAAACAGAAAAATCCTTCACGCTTGGCCAGAGACTGTTTACGTCTATAAAAATGAAGTTAATTCAGTTCAGGATATATAGGTAACGTAGAGCAGTCCGAGGGGGCCAGAGTTTTCTGGAAACGCTGTGTGGTCGAGATAAGGTCATAAAACACTCCAAACAGATCTGAGGAAGAGGAACGGCGAGCGCTATTTAGATCTTTATTTGTTAAAAGGTTCTCGTTTCAGTGCACGGGGGTTTTCTTCATTAGGGCAGGAAGTGAAATCAGTTGTTTCGGTCATTATGGAACCGCTGTGAAGGGAAGAGAAGTATTTGCGCAGGACCCCGAGCTCGCTTAGCAAAGGCAGCGACGTATTATTACATCGGGGGGGAAAGAAATAGTTTTATATTCACTTAATCAAAACTGTCCGACAAGATGAAATACAGGTACTACCAAATCCGTCCCAGATAAACGTAGCCCTAGACAAGGCTGTGTAATTAGAGGGAAAGAGCTGTTTTTCTCCTTTCAGATAGAGGAAGAAGGAAAATAAGCAGTAGTCGAAGGCTTTGATCTGCTCTTCAGTGTTTCTGCACTTGGTTTCCTGAGGCTCGATTTCAGACCCCAAAGCCACAGCAGTGGTGAATGCAGGCGTACAAGTAATGATGCAAATGTTCACCAAGGACCATGTCTGCCTGTGTGTACGCTTGTGTGTGTATGTGTATGTGTGTGTGTGTGTGTGTGTGTGTGTGTGTGTGTGTGTGTGTATGTGTGTGTGTGTGTGTGTGTGTGTGTGTGTGTGTGTATGTGTGTGTGTGTGCCCGGATTTTGATTTACACTCATAGTCCAGACATGTTTTCATTCGACTTTGCAAAACTCCACTCTTTTATCCCCGGCTGAGTGAACGCCGTGTAAATCAGGCCTGTTGATCTTATTGTATGGCAGCTTTCTGGCCCGAGTCGAGCTGTTTGGCAAGATGGCGGTGTGGGAAAAGAGCGCCAGCAAACGATACCGTCAAAGCCAATAAAACGAATGACTGATGCCGAGGCTGGAGCACGTCACTCTTCACTCTCCATTCAGCAGTTTACAGACCAACTCTCGCTTTCCTTTCCATCGAACAAACATCCGTATTAAGAGCAAAGGTCTGGATCGTTACCTATCGTACTGCACGGAACAGCCGGGTGCAAAAGTTTACACATCCTTATGAGACAATATGATTTATTTCGCAACTCGACGATGGGGTTTCCTTTTCCGAAGTCACAAAAACGATCAAATCCAATTAGAGTCATATCAGTTTAAAGTTTGAAATATTTCTTCATCTTGATATTTATTATTACTTTACCAGATGTTATACACTACATTCTCTTGTTGAAAGACACACCGGCGCTGATTGTATAAATAATTTATAAACCGGAGAAACCACAAATTACATCAAGTGAAAATATCTTGAACATTTATCAGTTACATTTATCTACAATTTCCTGAAAATAAGAATCCAGTCAGGGGCCAAAAGTTTTGAGAATGACAAATATTCATTTTCACAAGGTCTGCTGCTTCAGTGTTATTCGATCTTTTTGTCAGATGTTACTCTGGTGTACTGAAGCATAATTACAAGTATTTCATAAGTATCCAAAGCTTTTATTGACAATTGCTGTACATTAAGTTTATGCAAAGATCCAATATTTGCCGTGTTGACCCGGGCATGCTGTCAATCAACTTCTAGGCCACACCCTGACTGATGGCGCAGCCCATTGTTACATAATCAATACATGGAGTTTGTCTGAATTAGTAGGGTTTTGAATTAGGGTGTCCACACACCTCTTAAGGATTGACAGTTCAGTTGACAAATCAGTTCTCAATTCAATTCAGACAATTCAACTGACAATTCAGTTCTTAATGGAATTAAAGTCTGGGGAGTTTCCTGGCCAAGGACCCAAAATGTCGATGTCTTGTTCCCCGAGCCACTTAGTTATCACTTTTTCCATTGTGCTGGAAAAGGCAAACTGTTGGGAGAAGTTGCTCTCGGAAGATGTTTTTGTACCGTTCTTTATTCATGGCTGTGTTCTTAGGGAAAGTTGTAAGTGAATGCACTCCCTTGTCTGAAAAGCAACGCCACACATGACTGGTCTCAGGACGCTTTACAGTTGGCATGACACGAGACTGATGGCAGCGCATCTTATTTAAAGATCAATTTTTACAAATTTTTTACACTGAAAAAAAGTGGAATATACTTGAAACCTATCTATAATTTCTTAAAGTATGATTGCAACAAATCAAATATAAGAATATTAAGCTTATTCCTAAATCAAGCCAAATTTTACTAATATTATAAGTGAAAATGTCTGGTTTTATTGGTAGAGAATTTTGCTAGTTTTTTTTTTTTGGTATTTTTTTCTTGAAAGAAGCAGAAATATGTGCCAATAGAACAGAAGACATTTTTCACTTGAGATTTTAGTAACATTTGACTAGAAATAAGCTTAATAATCTTGTATTTGGTCTGTTGTAAATTATTGTAAGAAAATGTAAATAGGTTTGGATAGATTCAAGAAGATTGATGTCATTTTGTGACATCGTGCGAAATGTGATCGCCCCCCCCCCAACCACCCCCCCCCCCTTTGACAGTCCTGGGGGGGTAAAAAAATTTGCACTTAACTGTATACACTTAACAGTAAAGGCTGTAGCATTGAAACAGTGGTTTAAATCTCTTGTGTTTAATCTGTGCCAATGTAAGTGAATTAAGAACAAAGCAATCATGCACTTAGGGTTAGGGTTAGGGTTAGGTATCAGTTCCCCTGAAGATGCACATTGGTGATATAATGATTGTGAGTTGAAAAGAAAGAAAGAATAAAATGAAGAGTCACTTAAAGAAGAAATAAGATGAAGAAACACCTAAATGTTTAGTTGCAGAGTGGGCTGATATGGAGGAAGGTTTAACACGGAGGCAGATACGAGGTCCTGCACTCGTCTGTCTTTAATAGGGCTCTCACAGCTGCAGAGGTCTGCGTGTTCCTTAACACACTGCTTAGGACACTGTGTGTCACAGACGTGTCTCAACGCTAGTCAGGGGTTCAGATGAACAAGAAAACACATTCCTAATCCAGACATCCATTAAAATAGAAACCTGATGAATCAAAATGCTTTATAGGTTTAACAGTTTCACTTAACTCACTTCAGTTGAGTTAAAAATACCTTTTCATATATTTCCCCATTTATCAGTTTAAAAATACGAAAAGGCGTTCAAGTCAAACCGGGACCTGCGATGAAATTTCCGGTGAACGAAGGCGTGAAAGTGATTGACATTTACAGAAGACTTTAAACACAGTACGGCGATGAGACTCTCAGCCGCAGTAAAACATGTGAACGATGCAAACGTTTTAAAGAAGGCCGTACGTCTTCCCGTGAACATTCAGCGAGAGGAATGTCTGATCCTTGGAAATCATTCACAATCACTCAGCACGTTACAGGATCTCGGCTGGGAGTTACTGCCACATCCTCAACACAGTCCTGACCGCGCTCCAAGACATTTCTACATGTTTGGGCCATTAAAGGAGTTCCTGGGAGGCCGGCGTTCTGGATCTGGGTCATATTACTTTTGTCCGATAAAAGAATTTACATGGTAAGCGCTGGTTGCCTGTTTTTTCTTTTGGATTTGGAAGCAAATGTTGAAAAAGCGTTTGTTTTTATAATAAAAATGAACAAACAAATGAAAAATGAATGAACAAATGATTCACAGATTATAAAGCATCTATAACAGAATAATTTTGATTACACAGTATGTAAAATAAAAGTCGTCCTTCAACACAGAGCGCCAAAATGTACAGATGCTTGATCTACAATTCAAGTAAAAGTAAAGCAAAGTCACGCACAGTTGCACTGATGGTCATTTAAATAAAAAAAAAAAAATTTTTTTTTAAAACGTACATTAGTATTAGTGCAATGTGTTATAGAAGTATCACATTATGCTGCTAGTAACTAATAAAAACTAATATGTTATTATCGTATCATCATGTGTTTTTGAAGCATTAAGTGATGACGTTCATGGCAGAGACGTCCACAAATATTCACTTTAGCATGAATTAGTGCCTCTTCTGTCTCTTGACTCATTCTGCGATAAAAGGCCGTAAAACTGCGGTAAAAGTCGCTCCACGAATAAATTTACGACTTTTACTGAAACATACTTCACATTGTGTACTTGTTGCGTTATAAATAGCGTAGCTCTTGTTTTAGAAGATATTTTTAAAAGCCTAAAAGCATGCCGACGCTATTTATTGAAAGAGAAGCGAGCTGTTGATTCTGGGGTTTGGTCAGCGAAAAATTTAGATATAATACGAGCAGCACTTTATTTTTTCCTTTTTTGTCCTTTTTTTTAAATAACAGTCATAAATTTCATGTCCACGTGCACCTCAGATAAACACGCGTGCCCAGACCCAGAGCCAGGAGGGTTTCACTGGGCCGAGTGTTCGCGATGGAGCCGCGCTATAAACCAGAGGCAATAAAGTCAATTATTTCTGTACTAAACTTTCTGCCTGCGCTGTGAAAACAACATCAGATACGACTGAAAATGTTTGCTCTGTAACAATGAGCGTTGCTCGTATCCACACAACCTGCAATTGTGGTTTTTGCGTTCATGTGTGTGTGTGTGTGTGTGTGTGTGTGTGTGTTTTAAGTCGCTTAGTGCTTGTGTTTTCTTTGGAGAAGAAGCCGCGTCAAATACAGATGTTTAAAAAAGAGATTTATGAAACTCTGGCTTTATCAGAAGTCCAGTCACAGAGCTTCAGGATTACGTATACTTGAGAAATCGTTTCTGTATTTGTTTGCTTTTTTATTAAGATTCGAACGAGTAAATGAGTAAATAAGTGAGTGAGTAAATAAGCTGATCTTTCAGGGCCACGGCACTAAATTGTGCAATGATGAACGTCATATTATGACGATGTAATATTTTCAGTCATCTTTCAAAATCTATGATGTCATCAATATCATACAGCTTACTTCCTGCTGCTATAAAATACACTATTTATTTATTTATTTTTATTTTATTTTATTTTAAATATATATATATTTTTGACCTTTATACTCCCCACACTGTACACTTTAATTTTTCATTTTCATCACTTTCATAAATTTCTATTTTCATTTTATTAGACACAGTTTCTAGTTTACATTTCATTTGATTGCAAATTATTTTAATCTTCGGATTAATTTAATTTTAAATGTAATTTTTTTTTTTCCGTGTAATTAGATTTTTCCTAATCACTGTCAGTTAGCACTGTCAGTCTTGCACCTCCAGTGTCCGGGTTCGATTCCCGTCTCTGTGTGATGGAGTTTGCATGTTCTCTCCATGCTTGCACGATTTCCTCCGGGTACTCGGGTTTCCTCCCACAGTCCAAAGACCTGCAGATTAGCCTAATTGGCATTTCCAAATTGAGATTGTGTGTCCGTGTCTCCTGAGGACCCCATACAGGATAAGTGCTGGTGATGGGACTCGAATCCCTGATCTTCTGATCTACCCCAGATCCTTAACCGTTTTATCTTAAGGAAGGAGCTTAGCTATAAACACAGTTACTGTAGATTCCTCAACAACATGAAGTGGCACAAAATGGATAATGGTATAATTTTCCTTTGGGCTTGTTTGCTTAAAATGGTAAAACCAAAATCCCTGTTTGTCTGGCATGTTACAGGGTATAAAATGCCATCAGTATAACTTTTAATGCTCTTACACATCTCCTGCTGCTGCGTACAGTAGCAGGCCAAATTACATTTCAAAATCTCCGCCAACATTGACTTACTTTTAGCATGAAGTTATAATAGGACTTGTTATAAATGAAAAAAATTAACAGCAGATTTTTTTTTTTTTTTTTTTAAATGACGACCACATTAGTTCCCTTGGATCCGGCCATTATTTAATGCGCCCTGCTTGCGGATGTGGATACGCGCATGCACTTCTCATCTTTAATTGTCTATGGCCTTAATCCAGTCTACATATGGCGGTGTTTCCCACGTGGCCAGTCTTACACCCACACGCTCTGCCCTCCTGCTGATAGCCATTACTTCTTAGATTTCAAAGCCGCTCGACATGTTTGAGCTAAAACACAGATCTGAGCTCGCGTTCGCTTTCACTTTCCTCTCTCGCTCTCTCTAATTATTATTATGAAAGTGCGGCCCGGGGGGAACCGGGGAGCTCGTCTGGGTTTGGCAGCGTCCGCGGTAGTAACGTATCAGGAGCTTTTTAATACAGTTTGACTTTTGGTTTATTATTTCTGCGGGCACATCACAGGTTCGCTCTTTCTCTGTCTCACTTGTCCATTCACAGATGTGTGTAGCTGAGTTTATCTGACCATCACGTGCGGCGAGCTTTCCAGCCCCGAGTTGAAAGCCATATCATGATATTTTTGTTAAATCTTAGATCAATCTTGATAGAAGTCTGTAAAACCTTGGACTCAGGAGATGTAAATTTAGGACGTACTCGGAGAAACTCAGACCTTCTCCCTTCGATGCGTTACATCTTGAGCAGGTCGACCTCCAAAGCTGGTCCATAATCTAATTCAATGATCATAAGGTCTTTTGTAACTGAGAACAGGTACGTTCAAGTCCACTCTGCACTCTCCATAATAATCCACATTATAGATGTTTCTACAACCTGATCACCTTAAGAACACACGAGGTTAACAGGATTATCTGTGGATCTCTGTAGACAGTGTCGTACCCTGGCACAGAAGTAAGATGTTTCTGCAGAATCCAAAGAGCCGAGTGGTTCCATCATTCTTAGGTCAACGTTACAGTGTAGAGACTTTGGCCTGATTTTGTAGTCACAGACAAAAGCCACAATCCTAAACGTATTCCTCAGATGTGAGTTGAGCTCAGAGATTGATTTAGTACCACTGTGACCCAAGATGTTCTGAAGTTCTCTCAGTGGGAAAATATTTTTTATTAAAATCTCAGAATGTTCAAATTCGAGTGCTGCTATGATGGATGACTGGGATGCCTCTAAACTCACCAGACATCTACAAATATGGAAGCAGCATTAGCAAAACCTAAGTGCTTTGTATATGATGCCAGCGGTGCATAAAAAAAATGTACAACACGTGTGTTGGCGATTAATTCTGTACTGAAATATACTTGTGTATTAAACAACGTTTATATCTTGTTTGCGCAAGCGCAGGTGAGCGTATGTAGAACGGATTCACAGGTAGGATGAATTTATAGAACACCGGCTGAAGACCTGATTGGTCAAACGGAGTCATGTGATCTTGGTTGCTGCGTCTGATTGGTGAAACAGTCATGCGGTAGATCTAGCGGCTGCGTGTGTAGAATAAGCGGGTAGAAAAGTAACGAGTCGAATGTAGCGGAGTAAGAGTAGCATTTCTTCCTCACAAATCTACTCAAGTAAAAGTAAAACACTACTCAAGTAAATGTAACGGAGTAAATGTAAAACTCCAGCACTACCAAGCTACACCACTGTTGGGCCCTTGAGCAAGACCCTCAACTGCTCGTATGTGTAATGAGATAAATGTTAGCTGCTCTGGATAACACGGTGGCCGAGAAGTGCAAAACAAAAACAGCTAAACCGAAAACAAAATGCAAAATCCCAAAAACAAAATACATTTGCATTTTGTTCCCGGGATTTGTCGTTGCTTTGCAATTCTCTCCCACCATAGGATAAAGACATAGGCATAGTTTTGATGATGGTGCAATAGTCTATTTTTCTCTATTCATAAATTTTTCTATACAGTAGAATTTGATGTTCAGTAATCAATAGGTTATATCGTCACCTTAGTAAAAGTTTATTAATTCTCTGAAAAACTCATTTTGATTACAGGTTTGACCTGAATCTGGAGTGCTCGTTTGTGTTTGGATGGAATATTATTTGGAATATTTGGAATATTCTGGGGGCGGAGCTTCACGAATAAAGGCGTGAATTATTGATGTCAAAAATGTCAAACCCAGCTAACCATTAGATCCCCCATCTTACCTATTGCACCATTAATATGAGATTAACTAATGGTATAAGCAGTGGAAATGTTTGTGTAAAGGGTGTTCTCAAACTCCCAGAATGCAATGCAACCAGCTCCTCACACCGAGTTACATCAGAGATTCGACTCAGTTAGTTAGTGATCTACTAAATGGCTGCGGACTTGGGAAGCTGATCTGTATAGTAGCTTATTGAGTAGAGCGTACAAATGAGGAGATGAGAGAGGAAAACACTAAAGCGCCGCTGCATCACTCTGTAAGTCTCGCCTAAATGATGGCTTAATCACTGCTATCAACACGCCATTAAGGGTAAAGTAGGAAAATGTTGACTAAAATGAAAACATACCAACTGAGGTAAATGATGTTTAAACTGAAAAAAGAAAAAAAAAGTTAATTCGGAATTTCATTAGGAAATAATCGCAAAAAGTAGAACGCGGTGACAGAGAAATGTCTGTGTGTGTGGGGTTTCATAGAGGATCTGTTAACAGCGACTTAATGCTGTGGCACAATGGAAAAGCACTTTAGCGTTACCTGAGCCAGTCCTGGAGTTTCCTGACATTAGGAACACCAGCACACGGAGAAACAGCGACTCTCTGATCAAAGCAGATCCTCTGTCCAGTCACTCCACAGCTCCTTAACCTACGTCTCATAATAACAAACCTACAGCGGGGGCTTGGCAGCAGCGCCGCTAGCATGTTTCAGTGCTAATAACGGCTCTGCCTGATCTCATTACACTTTCTCCACCCAATCGTTAGGTCAATTCACTCTAAAATCACAACTTTAAGTTTCGTTCAGCCTGTCGCGCTGCTTTTATGTCCACTTTTTGACTGGACACAATCGCTAAATTAGCGCTAACGGTTGATTTAAATGAGCGATTAAACGCTGTGTTGTGTCGTTACACGGAAATAATCAGTGAACGCGTACTGCGGTGAAACTGTGAGGAAAATTTTTCTACAACAGCACCATCATCTGGAGTGTTGTTTTTTTTTTTTTTTTTCCCTCTCATACAACACCGCTTTGCTAACAATTAATTAAATAAATAAAGTATTTAAAAAGTCACTTTTTTTTAAACAAAAAAGAATTCAAGTTCATGAAATCAAGTTAGTTCCCGATCTAGTTGACATTACGGCAGCTAAAAGCGCTAAAACTTTAAATTCTTTCAAAGCTTCAAGTACACAATGCTAACAATGACGTTAGCTATTGATGCTAGGTGCCATTTTCAGCTGTACAGAATCAAATCTGAGGTAAATTTTATTAACATTCCTGTCAGTTTTGCCTCCATTTTTTGTCTCTTTGCCTTTATGTTGTATCTATTACACCCTAGCTAGCAAAATCATTACCTAGGACATCTTGTTTAATATGGCAAGTGTGTAATATACAATACCATTAGCTTAATGTTGTTATTTTATTAGCTTAATGTTGATGACTCTGAACCACAGAAAGTTGCTAGGCAACAGGGAATAGTAAATGCTAGGTATGGTACAGTATTTAGCAAGCTAGCAAGTAGCTATGGTGCCTTAACGGTAGAAATACTTCAGATTTGTTGGCATTGCTTTATTAACAGACGGAGTGTTATGCATGACTATGTTGAGATTTTACAGCGTACGTTTAGCGTCAAGCGCTAACCCTGTGGAAAACCCTGTGGTGTAGAAAAAACGTGGTGTCAGACAGCTCATTAACTCAGTCAAACCCGTCAGAAAAGTGGACCGTTCGTGTCTCGTAAACACGGTGAACGCACAACAAGCTTTTCTTTTCCTTGATTGTGTTATGGCAGCAGCAGAGGTGCGAGTTTGCCGAGACACGGCGCGGCTAATTTGTGCGAGTTGTGGGTTTTGTCAAGCTGGGGAAAAAAAAGTGAAGCAGTGTTTATATCAGAGTGTTAGCTTTGTGGGAACGCTCGCAGGTTGCAGACGGTGTGTCATTATTTCCTCAGTCGGGTTCAAATCTTGAGGATACACAGTCGCGGCTAGCTAACAGTATAGCGTGCGTGTGTATGTGTTGCCCCAGTAAGCCTGACTGTAGATGCTAGTCATGTGCTAAATCATTTTGTGCTTCTTATGCTCACATATTAGTGTGTCTAAAAATATATCGAGGATAAGATCTACTTTCACGTATAAAAGAACGAGAGAAGGAAAAAAAAAACAGAACACTATGAATTCACTTATCGCTACCAGTTAACATCGGAAATGTTATATAAGCTAATTTAACTTGCAATCAAAACACACACACAAAATATCCCATGAGGCTTCAATACCAGTCAAAAAAGTACACTCAGCTTGACCTTCCTCGTCACTTGTGGCAGACACCGTTAGCTGTGTGTGTGTGTGTGTGTGTGTGTGTGTGTATGTGTAGTTGTTCTGGCTAGGTAATTAGCATTGCTGATCCTGAGAGCTAAAGGGCTCCTCTGAGAGCAGTGAGGAAAAGTTTAAGAAAACAGGACATGCATGGACATTAGCAATCGGTTAGCAGGGCGCTCTCGGCGCGCCATTTAAGTCACCGCCGATGCGTTCCCGACGCGTCTCCTGCGGTTTCCTCCAACTTGCCGTTAAACACCTCACACCTTCTGACTTTAACTACAGATTTATTCTCACACTGCAAACATTCACACGCTACAGTGAGACCATTAATCAGCTTGTCTCACACGGGACATGTCCCCAAAGAGCCTCCAGCTTCATCTGCACAATCATATCCGCTGGAGTAAACATCATCATCATCATCATCATCATCATCATCATCATCATCTCCGCCTCATCCTGTGTGTGTGTGGTTTGTTGAAACTTTTACTTGGTTTAGCCGGTTTTGACTTCTCAACCTTTACATTACTAAAACAACAAAAAGTTAAAAAAAAAAAAAACACACACACCTGATTACGCAAATATAGCTGAATGAGGTCTTTGATGATAATCTAAAATATATATTAATATTACACATATTACTAATTTAGCCCCTTGATGGGTCTTAAAATCAACCAATTAATCATTACTTTTGGTATCATCAAAAAGGTATCATTTGGTATCATTTGACAGAAAAGGTGTTAGTGCTTGCACACATTTTTACTAAAATTAAACAAGTAAAATGATTATTTTTATTATAAGTTTTATTCTTTATTCAAAAAAAGTTTTTTTTTTTTTTACAAGTTTTTTAAATAAGAAAATTATTCACCATGATGCATTATCTGTTATTTCTATTGTTTCCTTTTAAAAAAAATTTTTTTTTTATTTAAATGTATTCACAATACTACTTGTAATGGAAGAAATGTTAAAGAAATTAATTTACAATACTATATTTTACTTGTAATTTACGTAATTTATGTAATTTGTTTTTATAATGAATAATATTGTAACTAAGTTTACAATATGACCTTTTCATTAAGTTTTTAAAAATAATTTCTTAATTTAAACAAATAGTTATTTCATTTTCATATTTATTTGTGTAATAAAACAAAAATTACCCTAAATACTCATAAAAACAATCTATTTATGAGTAGAACACAAATTTTTAGAAATTCTTTGGGTTAATGATTTGTGATCTTTCTATTTCATAATTTAAAAAAAAATAGCTTTAAATTCTTGATTCTTTGCCCAGTGTTAGAGAATGAAAATGCACCAACAGGTTTATATAAAATGTTTACTTTCTATTGAACATGTGGCACTTTTTTTTTTCGCTCGCACAAGTCTTCCTCTATATTTTTATTATAGATTTTGTCCAATCTTGTGCAAAATGGAGAAATGATAAGTGACAAGTCGTTACGTCAAAAAAAAAAAAAAAAAAGAAAAGAAAAAAAAGAAAAAGTAAAATGAAAAGTAAAACTCTAGTGGAGAGTGAGATGTGATGAGAGAGCAGTCTCGCATTTGGTGAGTGCTCTCACACTGACCTGAACTTTGTGCTAATTATTTATCACAGCTTTATATAACAACTGTATTGTTTCTTCTTTCTCGTCCTCGTGTTTTCTCGTTTATTCGGTTATATGAGAAAAACAGTCAAAGTGTGCAAAGGAGTGTGTGACATGTCATTTTTCTTGCATTCTCTTTTGCACGATTGTCCTGCTTTTCTCATAAAACTTGTTAAAAAAAAAAAGAGAAAATAATCAAGAGGACGAGAGAGAGAGAGAGAGAGAAATGTGGAAATAAGCAAGTGACTTAAGGAGCGATAAGTGAGGGACGAATGGAGAGACCGAGAAATAAAAACAAAAGCAGGTTTGAAGAGGGAAGAGCGAGGCCAGGCCACAGTCCTGGTGCAGAATGATTGCGTTCCTCAGGGGTCTCTTCAGCAGGAATATCAAGCTTCAGTGCCGTGGAGACCCCTTAACCTCGACTGCTCCACCCACGCACCCACCTCCAGCTCCTCTCTGCAGAAATCATCCTCTCTCTCTCTCCATCAGGACACGCAGGAGGAGAGCATGGCCACCACCGAGCCAGGAGCTCTTCATCTGATGAGGAAAGTCACCGAGTTACTCCTCAAGATAAAACATATGTTTATGGAGAGAAGAAGAAAAAGAGGAGGAAGGAGGAGAGAAAGACGAGCCACGACGCAGATCTGTTCAAAAGATACACACGAATTTCAGGTCTCATCACTCTGAGCCATCACAGAATCCATGATTAGGATGAACGAGCTCGGGGATGTCATACACAGGAACCGACCGTCCCCCCTTTTCTCTGTCTCAGTCTTCGTGTCAGACACACGGGCATGGGGAGAGACGGACAGGTTGGAGAGCAGACAGGTGAGGAGAGTGTGACTGAGACCGAGGGAGAGAGAGAGAGAGAAGGAAAGCAAGTCACAAATCCAGATACTGTAGATAGATAAGAGAGCGAGAGAGAGAGAGAGAGAGAGCGAGAGAGACAGACAATTCAATTCAATTTTATTTGCATAGCGCTTGTTCTTTAAGGTCTTAAAAATAAATTCCTAAATGAGAAGAAAAAAAAAGTTTGTTTGACTCTGATTTCTCTGATAATAAAGATAAACCCCACATACTGTTTATTTATTTGTTATGCTTTGCTTTTACATTAATAAATAAATCACATTCCTTAATGATTTGTGATCTTACTATGGCAGAATAAAAAAAAAAAGATGGATTAAAAAATGTTATAATGGCATAAGAAGCTTCACATTCTGGACTGTTTGCACCATTTTTTGAGAAACAAACAAAAATTGTCAGGAAGACATTTATTGCTTTTCTTTTTGTATTTTATTCCTTTACTTTTACTTTCTATTTACCTAATTAATTTTAAAAAAATCATTTTTTTTGCACTCATACATGTCTTCCATTATATTTTTATTATAAATTTGCACTTACAGATTACAAGTTCAATGTAACAGGAGACGTGTTTAAGTTAATAATAATAATAATAATAATAATAATAATAATAATAATGTTTAAGTTTGTTATTGGAGTCTCGGGTACAAAACTGTTTGTAGGAATTTCAGTCCTGAACAATTGAGTGACTGCAGTCACAAGTCACCAGAGAACAGCTGTCTGCATCAGCCGAGTGCCAGACTGGACAGACATGGACGGAGAGAAAGAGGCAGGGGAAGAGAGAGAGGGTAAGACAGCCAGCTAGAGAGAGAGAGAGAGAGACGGTGAACGAGAGACAGACATGCAGAGCCCCGTCTCACTTCGCCTGACTGTCACAGCTGAATTAGACATCAACATCCCCAAACGCACAGGAAAAAAAAAAAAAAAAAAAACGTATTCATTTATTTATTATTTTTAATAAATCATAATAAGTCATTTAATTAGGGACTGGTCTGTCTGGAGATGTCTGGTCATCCATATTTTACATCTTGTTGGAAGAGAATTAGCTTGTGTTCAGTAACTCACGATCAATCACCAGCTCCAAAAAACACTAAAGTGAACAAACAGAACAGACTTTAACCGAGTGCTCTGGAATCAGAATCGGTTTAATTATTTATCCATGCATGTCTGCATTTATTCTACTTATTTATTAATTATGTGTGTGTGTGTGTGTGTGTGTGTGTGTGTGAGAGAGGGAGAATAAAAAGAAGATAAGCAAAGTAATTTCTGTAATGAGTATTTCTTTTTTTCTTTTATACAATACAGGGAATGAAAAGATAAAAACAGGGATGATAAAGGATGACGTTTTAGCTTTAGTGTTGGCTCGGTTTATAGGGAAACAAACGAGATTACATTTTAACCTGTATTTCATTAAATTCATTGACTAATCCAGTTCAACATCATTATTTTTCTGTACTAATTAAATCCAGACATTAAGCATTAAAAATCACATTTAAATCACATTCTGTCAAACATCCATACAGCAAAAACACACCAGGTAAAATAAACCAAAACCAAAAACTTCCGTTTCTCTTTATTAGATTTGCCGTTAAACTGATATTAGATTGCAAATCCTACTTTACTTATTTCAAGTTAATCTCTGGAAATGAGGCACCGAGTCGATTCAGTGGTCTTATACAGTATATCTGAAACAGAACAACCTCACAAGGAGAAATATCAAACACCCTTTACAGTACTGTGACATCTCCGTCCAATAAATCTTCACCTGCTCACTTGAGTTTTCTTGAAAACGGTTTTCCGGTTAGCTCTGTCGTATAAAATTGACGACTCAAACATGGTGGAATAACGACGACATTACGTCCAGCTCTCGGGGTTAAACCCCAGGGTTCAGGTGATGCATATTAGGGTGGGTCGAAATTAAAAATGAAAGTAACACAAAACTTAGAAATAATCCTTGCACGTTCTCAAAACACACACGTATCCACAGCGGTGTTGAATCCTGGATTCTGATTGGTCAGATGCTGGGGATAAATTCTCTAACAGCAGCTCTGAAGGTAGAGCAGGGAAACATCAATGCACTCATTCTGATATGTCTTCGTTTCTATAGCAACAGCACAGTTACAGGGACTTTTATTGCATTTCGGATGGTAAAAAAATGTTTTTTTTTTTTTTTTTTTTTTACATTTATGGAAGGAGTCTCCAGTATCGGTGCTTTGTAACAGTCAGGAACATCATAAGAACAAGCATGTCTCAGAAACAACGGTGGTGCGGGCTTTTATTTTGTTTTATTAGCATCTAAAGAGGGGAAAATACATAAGCTGGGTATTTTCAGCTCCTATAATGTAAGTGATATTAATTCCTTACACGACGCTTTAATTCAAGCCAGAACTAAAACCCCTGAACAGCGGTACATCAAGGCGGAATCATTTCAACACAATGTTGTTAAATAGGCTGAATTAAAACGACAAACTAAGGAAACATTATTATTTTTTTATTTTAAAAAGGAGGCTGGCTAAAATGATGGGCTAAAAAAAAAAAAAAAAAAAAAAAGTTAGTTTTTTTTTTATTAATTGCTGGAGAAATTAAATTAAACTTGTTGACGATCCACAGTAACGATCACTTTTGTGCTGTGTAGGTTTTTAGTTCGCATTGGTTTATGAGTTGACATGCAGTTAAGACACATTCGAGCTTCACTAACAATAAAAATGTCTACTTTCAACTCCTTTATTCACCAGAAACTGACATCATGCTGTGAATTTACATACATCTAGACAAATTAAACAAAGTAAAAAAAAAAAAAAATAAAAAAAAAGTACAATTTGGCCTTAAAACCCTCCGTATGAAGACGGACGTGTGGAGAGCCAATCAGAGATCCTGAAGAACAATAAGAAGTATCATGTGCTCTGTGGGACTTTGCATAGAATTTGCATAAAAAAACTTTGTGCTTTGTTAGCTCTTAGCTAGCATGTTTAAGCTGACTGGTGTTATGTTCCTGTCTTTGGTGCGACACGCCGACGTCTACATTTCATTCTGCAGTACAGGAAGTCCAACTGAGTTTAGGAAACCAAAAGCAACTATATAAAAGTGCAGTGATTAGATTGGACAATTACCATTTCAAAAAAGGTCTGCTTTTGTTCAAAACAATCTGGTGTTTGGTGGTCACACTGCATCGTATGAAGTATACGAAGTTAAGATCAACCTTGCATTTATAATAATATACTAGCAATTGGAACGTAAAAAAAAAAAAACCCAAAAAAATCTTAGCTGCAGAAACTTCAAGCTTAAGTTGTTATGCTTATGGTAATGTAATATTTCTGATGTTAAATTGAAAGTCAGCCTAAATGGGAGTATGTTTCGGTAGTGGTATGGCAGGAAAGACAACTTTTTTATGCATATATTTAGATTGCTAAAATGTGAACGGGTAGGCTACTTGTGTAGTTTGTAATGATTATAACAGTATTTAATTAAGGTTTTCCTGAACTTAAAATCACAAACTGCAATTGTTTTTTGAAAGTGTTGACCGATTAATTAGATTACAATTTTTTAGATTAATTTCCCCCTAAACTCTTAATACTTTAGTGTAAAACTAATTTAAAGTTGCAGCAGCTACAAAATCGCCGGTGAACTCAAAACTATCTAAAGAAAAACAAAAATCCCAGTTGCTATGGTTTTATTATAGAGCAATCAGAGTAATCCGATTGGACGAGAGGCATTCCACATTCCACAAGTGGTGATAATAGACAGTAACAGCACTGGGACGTGCAACTATATGCATCACCGTGTCCCAGGTGTTCTACAGTCGGGTGAGAGTGGGTCTGTACGCTCCGCTGTTGTATAAAATCAGCGGCTGTGATATCTTCAGCACTCCGGCTGCACCCTCGAAACGCCATCACAACCATGCTGATATTCAGCACGACAGCACGGCCTCGAGTGGGATATTGCTTAAATATACTTTTGACAAGTCTGGCCCTGGTTAAATACAAGGAAAAACGATCATGTAAGTCAAAACATCTACTGAAATCTAAGAAGTGATCTGTTATACTAGAATTCTATCTAATCCAAGTGATGTTATAAAGAGGTATGGAATTGGGATGAAATTAGGATATGGGAACATCTCTAATTTGCATAGTCATGGTTGCATTTTTAATCAAGGTAAGTGTGTTTTTAATGCTTCTTTTTATTTGTAAATTACAGGGGATTTGTATAATCTGGTGTAACATTTCTAACATAACGGTCCAGGATCTGCAGACATTTAGCGAATTCAACTGCAATCTGTGCTAGCTAGCTAATCTTAACAATAATAATAAATCCCAGTTGTCATGGTGACATTATTCTTTAGACATTCCGGTTTATGAGCTACTTTACAAGCATTCTAGCGAGGTTTATGTTCATGTCCGAGATATTAGCCGAGCTGCAATAGGAGGAGATGAAGCTAAATTGCAAACTTTGCAAATGCATTAAAAGCTGTTTTAAAAGAGATTTTTGGAATATGGTGTAACATTAATAAGGTAATAAGGTAATATTCTAGTCATTAGGCTACATTTATGCTAATCAAGGAAAATAAATCAGATTTCCCAGCTCTCTTTTACTTAACAATGAATGTAATTAATGAATTTATGAACAATGTTAATAATAATAATAATAATCCAAATTTGTGTACATTAGTGGGAAATTAATATATAAAAATTGATTTGTGCTTCTTGGGCATTTAAGGAATAAAAGCAACCTGGAAGTTTTTCACGGTGTAATGCTGTAGAGATGCGTACCTGTAATAAGAGTAACGCTGTTACGCCTTCTATAAATATGTCGCGACACAGAAATAATAATAATAAAATGTGTAATATTTATAAATATAAAACCATCACCCGCTTGCAGTCTAGGACATCTGAAGAACGCTGCTCTAGAAAAGTCAGGATATTGCTTTTGTTCATAAAAAAGTGCGCAATCCCCCCAAAAAATTATTCAAATATATTACCTTTCGAGTTAAATATAACATGAGAGAAGATCGTTCTTCGGTGTTGCCTTGCTTTAAAAAAATAATTATTATTTTAAAAAAAATCATGATTTAAGACTTCCCGAAATCACAAAAATGTCGTCATCCCATACAAGAATTAAAAAAAATAAAAATAAAAACTCATCCCTTTGGTGCGTATAAATTTAAAGTCGAAATCACACCGACCGACCGGCTGTAAGTAAACACACACTTCGACAGCTGCCGTTAAACGATCCCGTGTTTAACGACATTTCGAGTGTAATTAGACACTTGGCTTCCAGTCTGTCCAGGCCAACCAAGTACACACAAATGCAAAAGTAAAATTCCTTCTTTTAGCGTCCCAATAAAAGCGCCAGAGAGCTGTTAAAATCTCCCAACAGGGGAGAAAAAAAAAAAAAAAAAAAAAACCCTCCCCATCACCAGATTTAGGCTAAACGAAAGCTCGGCCAGCGTTCACGCCGCGCGGAAACGGCGTCCCTTTTTCCGTCCTCCTTATTTTTAAAGTTTTTTTTTTTTTCTCTTCTCAGTCCCGTGTGCCGGCGTGTGGCGCTCTCTCAGGAGTGCGTCCAGCTGACTGGAACCCAGTGCGTCTCCGTCTCCACCTTCCTCAGAGCCTGTTTGAGCTCACCGAACGCACGCGCCAGCTCGTCGTTCACGATCACCAGGTCGAACAGGTGACCGTACTGGCTCTCCATCAGCTGAGCCGTGCTGATCATCTCCTGGAAGTTTTCATCCTGACCGAGAGACGGGGAACCACAAGCACAAGCTGGTCAATCAATAGAACGTTATGGCCTGTCACACTGCAAAAAAAATAAATAATAAATTGATCTTACCAAGTAAAAATATCTGGAATACAGTTAAATTTATCACCACTTTCTTAAAATAAGATTAAACAGACCATTGTTAGGATTATTACGTTTATTCACAGTCCAGGTCAACGGGATACTGTGAAGTTTTCTGTAAAGAGAATCTGTACAGTAACTAGGTTTTCCATCATCATCATCATCATCATCATCATCATCATCATCAGGACAAAGGAGTTTATACTTCTTTGCAGTTTACATGACACGGTGCACCTTTTTATCGTATACATTTTTTAGAAAGAATGAAAGAGAGGCTGGTGTCGAGTGTTTGCAGCAACATCAATGACAACAGGAACTTGCTTGTCTCATGGACGTTACACTACATTAAAGGGGGACGTATTATATATGATTCCATTTTTAGACATTCAGTCGTCGGGTCTCCAGTCTCAGGGCATGACTCAGCAGCAGCTCATTTACATACACACTGAAACGAGGTATTTGGAAGAGGAGTGGAATAAAAAAAAAACACAAACACACACTTTCTGAACACACGCGTGTGAACGCACCGGTATTAAAGATACCTGAAAATATGGGACGTTTAAATAAATGGATGGTTCTGTCTACATGCCGCCTGGCACATGGGGCGACGGATATCCATCGGCTTGCGGTGAAGGACCTTGCTCAAGGGTCTAGCAGTGGCAACAAGACTCGAACCAGGGATCTCCTGGTCCACAGTCCAACACCTTAACCAGCGAGCCGCCCCTGCCCTCTAAATGTAACAATAAAATGATCGTCTAAAACAAAAACATCACTAAACAAATAAAAACTATTGTAAGAAAACGTTTTTCGGCTTTAACACACTGGTGGTATTGTTTGTTGTCGGTCTTTCGGCTATTTCCATCCCGGTCCGCACCCAATCTCGACACAGATTTTACCCCAGATGCCCTTCCTAATGCAACACTCCTAATTTATTCGGGCTTGGGTCCGGCACTGCATCCAGTGGCAGGGGTTTGGGGCGGGAATCGAACCCGGCTCTCCCGCACGGAAGGCGAGAACCAACGCCCTTACTAGTGGTATCGATTATTTTCGTGTTAATTGCATGTCCAACTTTTCCTATTGTACGTTTTCCTTAGCTTTTTCTGCTACGATTAAGGAATAGCTTTGAATTTTTGCATGAAAAGGAATATGACAGTAAGACATCTTACTCCTCCCCCCCCATCCTCAACCTACAAAGAGTAGTCTGAATTAAGATTCCAGGACTAGCAAAAGTTTAATAACATCAGTTTGCCTGTAACTTATCACGTAGATTACATTTTATATCAAGCCAGTTTAACACTGAAGCTAATTCAGGGTCAGGACCTGCAGCGCTTCCCGTTACACGGCCGTCTCCGATCCCAGAGTCTGGCAGGATTCGAGCAGTGGAATTTTCATAGACTCTTTCAGAACGCATAGTAAAAAAAAAAAAAAACCTGCACAAAAAAAATTAGCTTAAAAGGCAAAAAAAAAAAAAAAAAAAAAAGTCCTAGCGACGGATGAAAGGCTAACGGTGGTGTTTAATGCTTTAGTGAAGCGGCTCCTGTTATAGTCTGAGGTCTGGATGGATGCGAACCGGTTGAAGTGAGCGCTGTTGGAAAATGACTAGGCTCACCACACTTTTTTTCAGAGTTGCACATCTGAATGCATAATGGACTCGAAACCACATTAGACGATTAGCAACCCAGACGCATTAAATATAGCGTCCTGCTCGGCCCCGAAGCCTATACAAACATAACGCTGTGGAACGATTCCAGAGCTGAAGACGAGTCTTACAGATAGATGCACTGCATCTACACACACTTCTGAGTCTGAGTGGTGCATCTCTGGCCTCCAAGCCTGCATGGACTTTCCTCCTCTCCAGCTCTCTGGTCCTGTGGCTCGGAGTTTAGCGTGGGTTTTAGTGCTAGGCTCCGAGAACATGGCACGGTTTGAGCGGCTTTACTGATTTAGCCCGGGTTTTTTTTTTTTTTTTTTTACTACCCAAAAACCGAGCCACAGATGAGTAAGAGATATGGGGTTACATTCTGCCAAAGAACGTGTTCAGCTAGACAGTGGTTCGTTTTTTGCCAAGCGTGTATTGAGGGGGGAAAAAAAACAACAAAAAAACAGGTTGAACGGCTGTAAAGTAAACCAGTGGTGTGTGGCCAGGCCTGGACTGTAATCAGCTTCCATTCCTCTCCACTCAGCACCCATATCTCTCCTCCTGGCCCTCTCGCATCTCTACCTCCCTCTTTTTATTTGGAGAGCAAATGATTAGTTTCGTCCGGTTTTTTTTTTTTTTTTTTTACCCCGATGTTCTTCCAATTCCAATTTTTCCTTGCCATTTTCAACCCCATCATCATGGTAAGAAGGCCGCAGGAGAAACTTTAGACCGTTCTTCAGGAATCTGTAGGCATTTCCAGCTTGAGGTACGGGGATTATACACTACAGAGCCTCTCTCATTGACTTCCTCACATCATAAATCAATCCAAAGTAGAGAAAGCCCTGTCTATATACAAAACTCAAAGGTGTAGCCCCGCCTTACGCTGTATGTTGTCTTACCAGACGTCTACGGGCTATACATTAAGCCCGATTTATACTTCCGAGTCTGCACCGTCCACGCCATGGGTCCCAGGCACTGTACGTCCTTTTAGGACAGCCTCTAATCCTACGCCTTAGCCTGACTTGCACCTTCCCAGAAATGTAACGGCAACCGCGCAAACTGCAGTGCGATCGGTCCACCAGGTGGCACTGCATTTCCAACTTTTTAAAGGTGAATTAACATGGACCAAATCGAGGGGAGTTTGTAAATATCATTGGTCTTCGAGACACTACAAAGACAAATTCTTGACGAAAGATTGCTGCAAAGCCGCAGCTGAAATACCCCTCGAAAAGAAACGCTACTGCTGACTAGTGGTGACTTGGTGGTGTAATTGCAGATTCCACACAGGCACAAGTATAAACGCTCACAAAGCCGTAGGCTACAGCGTGGGCTCTGCATTGACTTGACGATTGGTGAGCTTCTTCATTCTTCAACTGCAACTAATCATGCAGTAAAGGCCTCAAACAAATACTTGTAAATGGACCAAAACTGACTTATCAAGCTAATAAAAAGTCTGTAACAATGCCTACGGTCTTGGTCAGAGAGAGCATCCTGACAGGAAATATCACGACCTGGTTCGGGAACAGCACCATGCAGGACAGACGAGCTCTACAGAGGGTGGTACGATCAGCTGAGCGCATCATCATCATCATCATCATCATCATCATCTGCACCGAGCTCCCTGAACTGCTCTCAATCTATCTACAACAAGTGGTACCGGACCACGGCCAGGACGATCAGGCGCAGCTCAGCGGTTAAGGCAGAAGGTCCCAGGTTCAAATCTCACAACCACCAAGCCCTTGAGCAAGGCCCTTCACCCTCAGATGCAAGATGAGATAAAACGCAAGTCGCTCTGGATAAGCGAATCTAAATGCAAGATGTTGAAGGACCTCAGGCCACACCAACAGTGGACTGTTCTCTCTCTCTGTTGTGTCCAGGAAAGCACTTCCACTCCCTGAAGGCCAGTGGAAGTGCTTACCATCAACACTGATCTCAATCTCGGTCTGTTTCACTCCTCTTCCGAATGCACCGTCTCAGCATTTCTTCAAATGAACCACTCCTGAGCCACACCCCCACGTACAACAGCAGAGCTGAGCAACAAGCCGGCGGGAGGAGCCCTCCTTATATGAGGTCACATTAGAGGAAAACCTGATTGGCTCGTTTAAACCCCAGCCAATACAAAACAAACAAACAAACAAACAAACAAACAAACCAAAAACAGGGATTGTGTTTTTCCCCTGATATATCTGAACTTCTACACACGACTACGACCAAAAAGTGAACTTTGCATAATAGGTGGCCTTTAAATGTGAGTTTAAGCATTTGATTTCTACTCTGATGTAATAAACATTTGTCGGTTGCAATTCAAGTAGAAAATATAGTGGCAAGCAACGATGAGTGCGCTCACGCACCTGCGCCATCGCCACCCGGGCGCACCACATGACCGCTGTGCTTTCTAAACACGTGGGTGGGCCTGGTTCATAGGGGCCCGGTTTTACGTGTACAGTGTACAAAAATCCCCACGCTCAGGGCCCAGACTCTCTGGCGTCCTAATGGCAGCAGATTCCAACCTTTGTGGCGATTCTTATTAATTTTTGAGCGCCTTAAGACTTCCAAAAAGGCCCAGATGATTGAAGAAAATAAATAAATAAACAAATAAATAAATAATCCTTAGAAAAGCAATACGGCCCAAAAGATCGGGATACAGCTGTGTAACGCTGATCTGCAGACTCGTCTCCATCAGCTTCATCCCGCTCATTTCTTAAGCAGATTGCAGTTTCCTCCTATATTTCCGTCCTTCCCCGAGTCTCTATATGATGGAAAATGGCTTTAAAAAAAAAAAATCTTTTTTTTATTGATCGCTATAAAGTGCACCTGCCCTCTGCGTTAAACTCATTTAAACAGGACAGACGTGGTTCAGCAAAAGGTTCCTGCCTTTATATTCCCAAAGTCGCCTAATCCTCCGATCTCGTCTTTCTTTTCCATTCTTCTTCCATTCTTCTGCGGCTTTGCTTCACGTCACTGTTTTTTCGACTTGAGCGCGTTTACGTGCCAGACGGTGAACCGTATTTTCAGTCGCTCACATCCGATGATACTTGGGGCTGTGTAACGTGGCGCGTGTTGGATGCTTTAAAAAGAATTATAATAATTAAAAATGAAAGAAGGAAAGGTGACGGATGAAAAGAATGACATCAGTGTTATAGGAGCGGTTGTTATGAGAGTATGAAAAGAAGGAACAATGCAGCGCGAGTCTGGAGACGGTGGAACAATGAGAGGCCTGTTTTCTCCGAGTGACGCGCTCGCGGCTTTATTGCTCTAACAGACCGGGCGAAGGTATTTCTCTGGGAAAGGGATAGAGTGCAGGACAGGATCGAATCCGCCTAACACTCGCATCAAACAAGGTTTTTCTTTCATTCCAGTCAGAAGATGGATGTGCACGAACTTAACGCCGTCAGCCTCGGTGATCTGCGAGATCTCCTCGGAGAGAGCGTTCCTCTGGTGCGCGCGCTGCCGCTCCTGCAGACTGTGTATGTTTCAGGCAAAACCAGGACACGCAGCTGTTTTATTGACGGTCAAAGCTAGTTTACTAGGATAGCACGCGAGCACACCTGCGTTGTTAGCAAGGTTTAATGTGAAGTCACGGGTGTCTCACGGCAACGGGGGTTGGGCTCAGGTGCAGGAGCCGCTCTCGGTCGGAGCCATCAGACCGAATTATTTATTCACACATGTTCGCACACACACGCGCGCACACACACAAGCCAGCAAGTGTGTTTAGGTGTTAATTGCTTTAATGTGTCTCATGGGTGAAGTAAAAGTTCAGATTATCACATTACAGCATGGCGCGCACACACACACACACACACACACACACACACACACACACACACACACACACAGCACACCATTTTTAACACATTTGATCAAACACTTTGCTGAAGTGTAAATATTTATTCCTCTATTAAGTATTTAATAGAACAAGCAGTTAATCAATTCAGCCTAAACTATAATAATAACAACAAGTTGAAAAAAATCTAAATAAGTAAGTAAAATAAAAATCTAAAAAAAAAAAAAGATAAAGAAGGTAAAAAAAAAGAAAGTAAAAGAAAGCATGAGAATAATAAAAATAAAAAGAACAGAATTAAAAATATTATAAAAATAATGAAACTATAAAAAAGGTCAAACAGGAAAAAAAAAATAAAAACAGGAAAAAAAGTAAATGAGAAAAATAAAGGAAATAATTAATATACTGTATATTTAAATATGTATTTAAAATTATTTATGTAAATAACATTTTGTCAATTCATTTTAATGTTTTAAATAAATAATAACAATATAAATGTATTTACTTATTTGTTTATTTATTTAATTAATTTTATTAGTTTTTTTTATTATTATTAAAAAACAGCAACACTACAGTTTATTTAATATTAACAATTTATTCATTATTCCCTGATTTACTGTAGTGGTCTTTCGTTGGTTTGTATTTTCCTTTTAAGTTTTTGTTTCATTTATTACATTTTTTTTTATTTCCCCATTTTTCTTTAAATAAATTGCTTAATTAAAAAATCTAAAAAACAAGGCGTGCCTCGTTCCCTGATCGAGCTACCCGACAGTGCTTGTGGATCGCAGGTAAATCGTTCTGTGGCTGAAACGCTCATCTCTATTTTATATGAAGATAATTATTCAAAATGGATGTTTCTAAAAGGAGCCGCTTTCACGAGGCCGGCGAGTGACGTGCGGAGCCCGCGAGGTGTGAGGACACAGAGCGGCGTCTCACCGTGAAGGATTTGGATGAGTCCTTGTCTCCTTTCCCCGAGATGACTTTGGCGTTCTTCCTCGTCTCTCTCAGACGCTCGATGGACGGAGGCTTGACGAAGACGACGAAGGGCTTGAACTCGGCCGTGCGAAGGTGCTTCAGACACTGCGAGCGAAACGCGGGGGTCAGGTGAGGAAAAGAAGAAGCAGACAAATAAATAAAAGAAGAAGAAGAAGAAGAAGAAGAAGTCATCAAAACACCATCAATCACAGCATCCTAATCGAGTGTGATATAGATCCCACCGCCCGTTATTGTCATTAGTCACGATTACATTTACAGTCATAACAGAGCGGATCGTTCACACTGAGCGGTGAACTAATGTGACATCGGGAGGAGAGGGAACCTCATAACTCTCCTCCTGCTTTCTCCAGCATGAGACGGGAAACAGAGACGGAACACAATGCAGACCGAGCGAGGATCACAGACGCATGGAGCAGGCTGGAGCAGAAAGCTAACAGAAACGCTGGCGCTCGCTCCTCTTTCTCTCTGACAGACAGAGAGATGAGAAACAGCTCCGGACCACCGACGCTCATGAAACTCACACGGGTCCAGCCTGGGATTTGTTTTTATTTTTTCAGACGGACGAAGCCGTGATGACACGATGATGCCAAAGCAAAAAAAGCGAAGCAAAGCAAAAAAAAAAAAAAAAACCCTATCCTGTGACAGAAGATTCTTGCGCTTTGCGCTCTGAACGTTAGCCGGTTCAGGGTCTCTACACGGCGTAGACGTGTGTCTGCGTACGGTTCATATTTCTATAAGTTCTTTTCTTCTCAATAAAATATCTGGTTTCTCTCAGAAAACAGTCTATGATCTCTCAGAACGCAAATTTGTCATTAGAGCCTGCCGTGGAACGTCAGATAGCGCAGGAAACTGGATCTGCTGCGGACAAAGATTGGAGCTGGATTTGGAAAGGAAACGTATTTATGGAAATGGAAATTCGAAAAGACGTGTCTTTTTGTTAGAACTGACCAGATCATATTCGTACTTTATTATATTTACAGGCTTTGAAAGAGTTCGCAGCGAAGTGCTTTTATAAATCAGAACACATTTTAAAGCTTAGTAGTTTTAAAATACAGCCATCTGTAAAAGTGAGTACCTCCTCTTTTAATTTACTCTTCTTTTTTTTTTTCTTCTTTTTACAAAAAACCTAATAGAAATCATCTGATCGTAGCGGGTCCCAGTATTAGGCAAACACAACCTCAGACGGATAACATTATAACTTTTTTCCCCCCGCTGTGCCGTTATTTATTTAATAAAAATGAAGCAAAAAAACAAACATGTGGGCAAGGAAAGTACCCCCTTACTGCTTCCTCAGGATTTAAGAGGTTAAGCCGAGGTGCTGCTAATCATCGGCCGCCGATTAACTGCTTAATTAATTAATTGACTAATCAGCAGCAGGTGTGTGCAGACCTCTATACAAGCAGAGGATTTGGCAGGTTGCTGGTCTGAAGCCCTCAGGTGTGTGTTAGCACAAGGCCAAGAGGGAAAGACATCAGCAATGATCTGAGAGACTGAACATCAACATGAAAAGAGCTATAAAATAATTTACAATTAACAATTTAGGGTTCAAGACGGTCACCAGTCTTCCCAGGAGCGGACGTCCCAGCACACTTCACCCCAAGGTCAGTCCACGCAGTGCTCAGAGAAATACAAAAAAAAAACCAAAAAAAAAAAACCCAAGAGCTACATCTCAGACCCTACAGGCCTCAATGAGCATGCTGAATGTTAAAGACCATGACAGGACAATTACGTAGAAGACGACGGATTAGAAGAAGACTGTTTGGCAGGATCGCCAGGAGAAAACTTCTCCTGTATAAAAAGATCCCGGAAGCCCAACTGATCTGAACTGAAGAAAACTGCATCTGAACAAAGCACAAGTCTTCTGGAACGATGTCCTGCGGACAGATGAGACCGAAGTGGATTTGTTTGGCTTTAATGCCCAGCGCCATGCTTGAGGAAAACCAAACAGCATTTCTGATTTGGGCTTGTCTTTGCAGCCACAGGACCATGAACTCCTCTGTGTACCGGAGCACTCTAGAGACAACATTCCAGGGACGCCATCTGTCTGACAGTTTGTTCGCAATTGGGATTAGAACAAGATTAGATAGCTGATGATTAAATCTCGATTAAATTTTTTGATCATTAATTGGTCTATTTCAACACAAACAACTCCGTGATCGATGAATTTATTTTAAAAATGCAGTAAAAAAATAAATAAAAACAAAACAATTATAAAGCCGAAAATGATTGCAAATCACAGTCAAGGTTGTGTTCAAGTCTCAAAAAAAAAAAGGGGGGGGGAGGGAGGGGGGGGGGAGGGGGGGGGGGGGGGTGCCAATAATTTCGACACCTGCGTTTTTGGAGAGGTGCGAGAAAGAAAGAACTTACTGGCACAAAACTGGGGATGAAATCTGCTTTAAATTACAACAATAATTTGCCGTATTAATACCTGCGACCGATTTCAGATGACGATAAGAGAATCGTTTCTCATGGAGGGAGCCAATACTTTTGCTTCCCATTAAGCAGAGTGTGTTGCTGGCTGTTGAGTGAAAATGGATGTCTGATGGCGGTTCATAATGTCTACACATTTTGTGTGTGTGTGTGTGTGTGTGTGTGTGTGTGTGTGTGTGTGTGTGTGTGTGTGTGTGTGAGGAATGTGAAAGCGTGAAGGTGTGAGACAGGAAGAGAACGATTGGAAGAAGATGAATGGGTTTGAACCTAGAGAGGAAAGAGAGGTTGCCAGGTGTGGAACAAAGGAGCGAAATGTTACCTGGAGGTTTCAAAAAATGTCGAGTGGAAGTGTTTTGTGAATGTGTGTGTGTGTGTGTGTGTGTGTGTGTCTCACTCACATGAGGCTGCACATCCAGAAGGCACACCTTGTTTTTGGCTAGAACTGAGCGGACAGAGTCCAGGCTTGTCCCGTAGTAATTTCCCTTATACTCACCGTGCTCGATAAACCTGAAACAAACACACACACACACACACACACACACACACACACACACACACACACACAATATTAGTCATTATTCTATCTGCTACTAAGGAAGGTCTGGCAGGATACACATCTGCTTTAGGAGGAAAAGTAAATGAAATAAAGCAAACCCTCATTCTGCACCTCTGTACCTGATGCTACGGCCACGTTGCTATGGCAATGAAGAAGCATCATTAACATCATTAAAGGCGTCCTTAAATCCACTTTTCCACTTAGAGGAGCGTTAGGAATAAAGTCAGCAAGGTGTAAAAGATGTACACAGACGAAGTATACAGTACTGTACACTCGCTGTCCAGTTCGTTAGGAACAACTGCTTATCCCTCAATGAGCTAATCAGCCAATCACGTGGCAGCAGAAGAATGCCTGACATCATACCAGCAACAGGTCAAGAGCTTCGATCATGCGGATATTAGACGTCAGAATGAACACGGCGTCTGATCCTAATCATGGGCGTGAGGGTCAGACGGGCGTGTCTGCTTTGGGTATTTCTATAACTGCTGGGATTTGATCTAAATACTGAAGGCCTTTGTTACATATGAAGACGCACTTTATATACAAGGACCAGGAACGACCAGGAATCACCTGATACGATATTATCACAATACTCATGGGCTTTGTATTGCGATTTTATTAAAAATATATACAGTACATATAATTACATTTTTTATATTTTGTTCCAGTCCTAACCGAGCTTAGCAATTCATTTGCTCGTACCACATTGCCTGCCAACTTGTGAACAGTTTAGAATGCACCACCTTCAGGATTATAGAGGAACTGCAACATTTTACAAACGCAACGTATACAGCGGTACCTTGGCATACAGATTTAATCCCTACCGCAGGCGAGTTCTTAAAGCAAAACGCATTGTCCCATAGGAAATAATGGAAATGCAGATAATCCGTTCCAGCCGCTCAAAAATATTGCCAATATTACCAATTACCAAAACACTATAATCATATTTTTGAATATAAAAAGAATCAAAACATTTAGAAAAGGAATGTAAATAAATCATAATTTTAAATAGACATTAAACCTCACTGAAGCTTAATTCATGATTCCTCTCGGCACCGGCTGCTTTAAAAACCAAACTGAAAGCGGCTCCCTTTTCTTCTTGCTAACGTCCTTGCTAACATTCTTGGGACCCGCGGTGCTACGTCTTCACTAAATCTTACACAAAATGATACGCAAACTCGCTCTGTTTGGCTTTCCACTGGTGCAAACAAGTTTTTAATGCTCGCGGTAGTACGTGCAACCGGTTTGAGCGCAAAATTTCAGACAATACGCATGATGGGGTGTTTGTATGCCGAGGTATCATTGTGTAAACTAATGATTTTCCTAGATTTGAACACCATGAAGTGATTTAGTCTTTATTCGGTTACATGAAAAGAATTGAAAAACTCGAGAGCCAATCAGAAGAGGCGATTTTCAGACATGCACCGATTAATGGTTACAATTTACCTCATCCGAGTTTATACCGGAGAATTGTCTAATACTAATAATAACAATAATAACTAACCAAGATAACAGAGCGCCATTTCACAGAGACGTTCAGATGTAAAACGTTCTACAGCACCGAGAAAGAAAATCATCAGGCTTCCACTAAAATCTCTAACATTCTTCACGACAGCGCTATTCCAGACGCTCTGGCACATCACGCCTTTATATAATCTTCTATGTTACACTTTAAATCAGTAACACCTGCCGTCCCAGAGCACCAGCACGCCCCGACGCCAGGCTGTACTGAGACGGAAGGGTACGTACGTGTACGTATATACACTTAAAAATGGTTTCCACCACACTCCCATTCCTTCTCTACCTCACTCACTCTCTCTCTCTCTCTCTCTCACGTCAATGTCACCAAACACCAGCATGTATTTATTTTTAGCAGAGAGGAAAAAGCGAAAGAGAGAGAGAGAGAGAGAAATAGCTCAGAGACAACGAACGTGGAAGGAATGTGTAAATGACAAACCCGGACGTGGTATGCTGTAGTCAAAGAACAGCAGGGAAATCTGCTAATGTTCAGTTACGCAACCAGGAGGGGAAAAAATTTCCCTCTCGCTTTTAGAAACTTCAGCGCGAGTCACGATTTAATGTTTAATTCTGTAACTGCGTGAGCAGGAAGACAATTTCGAGGCATTAAAACGAGGCAGGAGACCATAATCTTACCCCGGGTGACCCCCATAACCCCCGTGTCAAAGGCTGGAGGAGAAAACGTATTTTCAATACTATATATATATATATATATATATATATATATATATATATATATATATATATATATATAGCTTACTGGCAAGTTTTTAAAAACTTGTCATAATTTTCAAAACCTTCCGATCAATAGCTCTGAGCCTTAACACACTGAGCCACTACTGTCCCAATATCATCATTAAAGGCTTCTCTACATTATATGAGGTGTACAGTTAAACCTTGGATTGCGAGCATAATTCGTTCCGGAAGTGTGCTTGTAATCCAAAGCACTTGTATATCAAAACAAATTTTTCCTATAAGAAATAATAGAAACTCTGACAATTCGTTCGTTCCACAACCCAGAAACGGATGCCCTTCCTGACACAACCCTCCCATTTTATCCGGGCCAGTCCCAAGCATGTTGCATCCAGTGGCTGGGGTTTGGGACTATCGCTGGGAATCGAACCCGGGCCTTCTGCCTGGAGGTCGAGAGACTTACCACTGAGACACCAACGCCTGTCGTCTTCTAGTCATTTGGTAATTATTCTTATTAAAAAACTTTATTAAAAGACATTGTGATATCTCTGAAACGTACTGAAAAATCTCTTTTTCTCTTTTAGTTTATTTGAATCTATTTCTCTCTCTCTTGATTTAAGCTCTTTTACTTATTATTAAACCTCTCCCTCCCTTCACTTCATTCAATCCATCCATCGCTCCCTCCACTTTGATTTATTCTCTATCGAGACTCAATTTATGGAAACGATCCCGTCTCTGTACGACTTTCCGTCCCTCCGAGGCGCCTCGGATCTAAAGCTAAATTTATCGATCTCTTGCTAAACCAGGCTCGCTTTGCGGCCCGCCTCCGTTCCCGTGCGCCGCGTCAGCGCCGCGGTCCCGTGCCATGCCGGGCCCGTTTTGTTGGGTGTTAAGAAGAGGTTCTCTGCTGTTAATGTGACATTTACGGTAACCGAGCATTCCACAAAATCTCTGTTTTCTGGGAAGCTCGTTTAAAAGCGGCGGCCGCTGAGCGAGTTTAGAGCCGCGTGGTGTTTGTTGTGTCGAACGCCGGAGTGTAAATTGGATGTCGGGGTGGAGGCTGGCTCTGAGGTTTCGGGGTAATTCGGGCTGATCCGTTTTTAGGCCCCGAGCAGGGTTTTCCTTGGGAAACGCTTGTGTGGTGTGTGTGTGTGTGTGTGTGTGTGTGAGAGACTCCGTGTCTCCCTTTGGCACGCCCTTGAGCGGACATCAATCATCAAAACACACACGCGCATCTTGTTTTGAGCCTGTCGATCGCTTCAGAGTTCCTGATTTACACTAACGTGTGTTACAAACGACTACAAACTGCTGTGTGTCATTTTCCAGCCCACGGCAACACAAACACACACACACACACACACACACACACACACACACACACACACACACACACACACAAACTCCCAAAGTGTGGCGCGGAGAAGTGACACTTAATCCCATCTCCTGTGGCGACGGCTTACTTTCTGATGATAGACTGTGGAAACACATCCATCACCACGCCATCCGTATACATCAGCCTGCGATCCACACGACGTGCAGCCTCACACACACTTTATTCAGGTCAGTGAATATCAGTCACGTCGTCTACGAGGACACATGTTGCAACCCAGTGCTGCTGGATTCCCGATTGGTCAGAATGTGCTGATTGATTCTCTGTAAGGGCAGCTTGAAAATGATGATGATGATGAAGACTCACTTGTTGTTCTGGACGTCTGTTTCAAACAGGTGTTTAGAGATGAAGTGATACTCCACGCCGTCACTCTCCTGATTCCTCTTCGCTCGAGACGTATCTGGGAGTCAGGAGGGAAGGGGGGGGGGGGATAGAAAGTAGAGTGAGATAAACAGAGAAAGAGAGAGAGAGAGAAGAAAGAAGAAGGAAGAAAAGGGAAGAGAGAGAAACGGAGAAAGACAGACAAAGCGACAGGGAGACGGACAGACCGAGAAAAAAGAAAGAGAGATAAGGGAGACGTAAAATTTAAAAATTTTTTTTTAAAAAGTAAAAGAAGAAGACGACAGTGTCAGAGAAAAACAGACAGATGTATAAAGAGAGAAAGTGAGAGTGAGAGCGAGAGAGAGTCAGGCAGAGTGATCGACAGATACAAGGTGTGAGACAGAGAGAGAGAGAGGCATATACAGAGACATAGATGGACAGAGAGATAAACGGAGACAAAAAAGAAAAAGAGGAAGGCAGAAAGACAGTGTCAGAGAGAAACAGATGTATATAGAGAGAGGGGAGAAATAGAAGAGAGAAAGAAAGAAAGACAGAAAGACATTACAGAGTGACAGAGATGGACAGTCAAAGCCGAGAGACAAGAGAGACAGGAAAAGGTAGACAGAATGAAAAAGAGGAAGGCAGAAAGACAGTGTATAATAGAGAGATTGATAAAGACGGCGACACAGAGAGAGAGAGAGAGAGAGAGAGAGAGGGATCACGGAGGGATCGAGGGAGAGGGGCAGAAAGAGAAGGAGAGAGATTTATAAAAGTGCCAAGTGCAAAAGTTTGTGCTCCCATGAAGACAGAATAAAGACTGCAGGTCTCTCTAATCCCACAGGAGGGTTAAACCCTTTAAATCTGACGACAAGCTACATGGAATATTTGTACGGAACAAACGTCTGTGTTTATGTGATATTCAGAAACATGTTAGCTCCGCCCCCAGATCACGAGCCACGCCTTAAATTGAACTGATGCACATTTTTTCCCCGTTTCCGTTACAATGGCGTCGGATCAGCAGGCACTGCAGAACAGAAATAAAACCCTGCGAGTGTATTAGCTGGAGCTTTTACACGGCCGGTGTCGCTGTCGATGTTTTTACAGAGCAGTAAAGCCGCGGCGCTGCTGCTCTCGCACACACTCCAGTCGGCGCGGCGACTCTGACTCCGCTCCAGCGCCCATTAAGGCCTCGTCGCTGCTGTGTTTCTGGGCCCGCTCGGCTGTAAAGTGGTGCCGTTAAACCGGCCCGCGCATGCCAGGCTCCAGGCTCCGGTTTAGTAGGGGGTCAAAGGTCAGCGCGCAAAGTGTTTTAACGAGAGCTGGAGAGGTCAGGGGTCACGTGGTACACTCCTCAAGACAAACTGTTCGACCAGCAGTCCCAAAACAAACTGTTAAAACTTGTACCTTGTTCCAGTAAGCTTAAAACCAGAACCTTCACCCCACCGCCTCCCTTATTCATTCAGTCACTCAATCTCTCTCACTTTCTCTTGCACATCTTGTCCTTTGTCTCCTGAAAATACAACATGTTGTGGGTTAATTGCTAAATATGCATCCATTTCACGAATAAACATAATCATCTCAGTGTGGGAGCTATGGCTGTGCTTCATTACACCAAGAGACTGTTCGTTAGTTTCCTTTAATAGCAGAATACTTAGTGTTTCATTCCACAGTACAAAAGTCTTGGTTCTTAGACTTAGGATAAAAAACTTCAGATTACTGTTTCAGAGAGAGAGAGAGAGAGAGAGAGAGAGAGAGGGGTTAGGGTTGAGGTTAGGGGTAGGGGTTAGTGTCTCAGTGTCCAGGATAAGGTTAGGGTACAGGTTACCATTAGGGGATTGGGATTAGGGAATAGGGCTCTGAATTATTGGCTAGGTTATGGGTTAGGGTTACTATTATAGACTAGGGTACCGAGCTAGGAGGTAGGGTTTAGGGAAAAGGTTAGGTTATATGTTAGGAGTAAGGGGATAATGTAGAAGTTACAATGAGTGTTAGGGGTTAAATGTTAGGAATAAGAGGTTAGGGAAAAGTTTAGGAGTTAAAGGTTAGGAAAGAGATTAGAGGTTAAAGGTTGGGAGTAAGGGGTTAGGGTTAGTGTATGAGTTAAAGGTAAGGAGTTAGGGATAAGGGTTAGAGATAAGGGTTAGTGTCTGGTGAGGTGTAGGGGATAATGGTTTGGAGCAAGTGGTCAGGGTAGAAGTTAGGGTTAGTGATTGGGGTTAAGTTTTTGGAGTTACTGGTAGTGTTGGTGTTAGGGGTTAAGAGCTTGTGGTTAGGATTACACTTGTACACTGGATGATCCATATAAACGGTTCATAAAACGTTTTCGTCGTCATTTCCTAAAAGGAGGTGTTTATGTAACATTTATGGAAGGAGTCTCCAGTCTCGGTGCATCATAACAATCAGAGGTAAAGCTGTAAGTAAATTTCTCAACGCAGGATATTTAACACAAAAACAAAGCCACCGTCACCAGCTGAGGAGTTCGCCTACTCTCCGAGGCTTTCTACAGGCTGTTGTGCACAAGCGCTCCAGTACTGCAGATGGCGCTGTTAAAATCTCAACTTCTAAACAGCTGGTCTGGCATCACTTGCTGTTTTCAAGTCGGGATTTCCAAGTTACGAGTTACGAGTTCTAGTTGAACTTGAGTCAAGAAAAAACTAATCAGCTGGGAACAGTGACCCCACTGATTAACACGGAGTGATTCATCTCCGAGAAAACCTGAACAGTCAGAAATCCACAGGAAGAGAAGAGAGGAAGCACTTTCCAGGTATGGATGAGTGTAACTGCATGGTGTGTAAGACCGAAACGAAAGCTCGGTTGTGTAATCAGACAGCGTGAGGCTTTAAGCTCGGGATGCAGTTTTAATCCTGGAGTCAGAATCCAGAGACGCATCCATTACAGCCGAGCTCTCTACAGCCCAGGTTTCACTCGGCGCTGGACGAGCTTCTTTATTTCTGGCCACTGTTTAACACTCCTACTCTCTCTCTCTCTCCCACAGCCTGTGTTTAGATTCATCAATCTGAGTCCGACTCATTTGTCCCAACATGATGCATGTACCCAAATAATGCGTTCCTGGATGCTGGCAAAGAAAGAGAGTGAGAAAGTAAAAAGAAAAAAGGAGGGGAGAGACAGACGGGACTGGAGACGGATCAGTGTTAAAAGGAGACGTTTTATTTTGGACGTGAAAAGCTTTCTTTCTGTGTTCCCTCGCGCTTTGGTTCGCGAGTGAAAGTGTGCGTGATGGTGTGAAAACTCACGAGGGATGGTGATGCTGAAGTGCTGCGGGTCCGAGATTAACAGCTTCCTCTTCAGCTCATTCATACCCACACCTGTAGGACCTGGAGAGAAAGAGAGAAAGATAGAGAGAGGATTTCAAATGGAGTGATCATTAAAGTCACTACACCCGCACTTACACCGTACAAAGTGCTGAACTGACTTCATTTTACAATGTATGTGGAGCTGTTCATTGTCTTGTCACTCGTCACTGAGTGTGTGTGTGTGCATGTATGTGTGTGTGTACACCGGGCTCACACACCTCTCTCTGTAGCATTCACTTCTGTTCTCCTGTATTTACACTGCAGTGTTTAACGAGCCAGGAACAATGGCTTCGATTTTATCACTTAATAAAGCCATTTTTAGCAATTTTGTTTTTGATGATTTTTTTTTTTTCTCTCTCTTTTTAAATTTAGGTGGAATATGCGACTGACAATATCGTCTCACTCATTGCGGCATGGTACAGAAGCAGTAAAAGTGTCAGAGTTGATCAGGCCTCTCATTAGCAGGAGAGCTCTTTAACAGCAGACGTCTAAGCACTTCCAGCCGAGCAGCACGCCTCATAATACACTGTGTTATATTCAGGGTTAGCAATGTGCTTTCAACCACACACACACACACACACACACACACACACACACACACACACACACACACACAGGTACTATACATGACATGTTACAGTTACATCAGAAATCTGCATCAATATCAATATCACTGTGTTAGTTAACGTAGGGGGAGGGGTAGCTTGGGTAAGGTTTTGGACTGCTGATCGGAAGGTCGTCGGTTCGAGCCCCGGTGTTCTATAAATTCGTCCTACCCACACTAACCATGCATACGTCATGAAAATATGTTTCACTACTTTAGCCCAGTGACTGGAAGGTCTATGTTTAGTGTTGAAAGATTTTTAAAAATCATTCTATGTTTTATTGCTCATTTTATTGTACTTGACTTTAAGACAAGATTTTATTCACCCCACAGTGGGGAAATTTCTGTGTTACAGCAGCAAAGAAAAATGTGCAAATAAACAAAGTAGAGACAGTACAGTGTGTAAATAATATATTTATTATTTAAATTTAAATAATAAATTTCACACATTTAAACTGATTACACTAGGTAATATTGCACAGTTTAAAATGGTGTTATTGCACAGCGTCGGGGATTATATTATGATAATATGTCAAAAAGTGCTACTAGTGGTAGAGCGATAAGGATTATATTCTGATAACGTTTGCTATTGGACAAAAATGTTAGTTTTTAAATTGTTATTGCACAGTTCAACTAATCGCCTAGTGGAGTCTAGATTAATGTGTCAAAACGTGCTACCAGCCGTAGAGCGATAAGGATCATGTTCAGATAGTGTCAAAATGTGCTACCAGTCGTAGAGCGTCAGGGACTATATGCTGATAACATGTCAAAACGTGCTACCAGTCGTAGAGCGATAGGGATTATATTATAATAATGTGTCAAAACGGGCTACCAGTGGTAGAGCGTCAGGGATTATATTATGATAATATGTCAAAAAGTGCTATTAGGGGTAGAGCAATAAGGATTATATTCTGATAACGTTTCAAAACGTGCTACCAGTCGTAGATCGTCAGGGATTATATTCTGATAACGTTTCAAAACGTGCTACCAGTCGTAGAGCGTCAGGGAATATATTCTGATAACGTGTCAAAGCGTGCTCCCAGTGGTAAAACGTCAGGGATTATATTCTGATAATGCGTTAAAACATGCTATCAGTGGTAGAGCGATAAGGATTATGTTCTGATAACGAGTCAAAATGTGTTACCAGTCGTAGAGCGATAGGGATTATATTATGATAATGTGTCAAAACATGCTACCAGTCGTAGAGCGTCAGGGACTATATTCTAATAATGTGTCAAAGCGTGCTACCAGTGGTAGAGCGTCAGGGAATATATTCTGATAACGTGTCAAAATGTGCTACCAGTCGTAGAGCGATAGGGATTATATTATGATAATGTGTCAAACCATACTACCAGTGGTTGAGCGATAAGGATTATGTTCTGATAACGAGTCAAAATGTGTTACCAGTCGTAGAGTGTCTGGGACTATATTCTAATAATGTGTCAAAACGTGCAACCAGTGGTAGAGCATCAGGGATTATATTCTAATAATGTGTCAAAGCGTGCTACCAGTGGTAGAGCGTCAGGGATTATATTCTGATAATGTGTTAAAACGTGCTACCAGTCGTAGAGCGATAGGGATTATATTATGATAATGTGTCAAACCATACTACCAGTGGTTGAGCGATAAGGATTATGTTCTGATAACGTGTCAAAATGTGCTACCAGTCGTAGAGTGTCAGGGACTATATGCTGATAACGTGTCAAAACGTGCTACCAGTCGTAGAGCGTCAGGGACTATATGCTGATAACGTGTCAAAACGTGCTACCAGTCGTAGAGCGTCAGGGACTATATGCTGATAACGTGTCAAAACGTGCTACCAGTGGTGGAGCGATAAGGATTATGTTCTGATAACGTGCCAAAAGCGTCAGGGACTATATGCTGATAACGTGTCAAAACGTGCTACCAGTCGTAGAGCGTCAGGGACTATATGCTGATAACGTGTCAAAACGTGCTACCAGTCGTAGAGCGTCAGGGACTATATGCTGATAACGTGTCAAAACGTGCTACCAGTGGTGGAGCGATAAGGATTATGTTCTGATAACGTGCCAAAATGTGGAAGAAAAAAAAATACTTTGTGCCTTAAAGTACCGTCATTGTTAAACCGCTATTCCCTAAACCCCTTACACCCCTTTCTCTTTTTTTATCTTCTTGAGGTTACTGAACAGTTCCACCATTTCTCGTCACATATACAGTGCCATTCTTTTTATCCTTTGCAGATCCCGGCGTCTTGTTAGTACTGTAGGCTGGGGATGAAGCACAGAGCCCCAGGAGAAGACATGGATAACCTGGTGGAGCTGGGGCTCAAACCACCGACCTTCCGATCAGTACCTCAGAGCCTTAACACATTGTACCTCAAATGAGCTGATTCACCTCAGCAGCCACTTCAAACCTGCATTCTGCTCCCACATTTACTTTGTTTACATCTCCAGAATTTGCAGCACATATTTTCCTCCTCGGAAAGATCTGAACAGTCAGTGCCACAGATTTAACTTGAAAATATGCCGGTCACGTGTCGCTTAACAAAACAGGACTTGATTATATTTCTATTTCGAGGTTGTGTGAACACTTCGTTCTAACATTTTGTTCCATTCTCCTGCGTCTCTCGTCCTCCTGCTATGAATAGCCCTGGTTTTGACACCAACGATGCAACTTCAAGGGAAGTGAACCGCGGACGCGCTGTATAACGAGCCGGACCTCGTGCGAACAGGCATTAAGCAGAAAAATGAACATCCTGGTATACGTCCCTCGTTTAACTCATTTAAAGGTAAGTACGTGCTGATTTGTTTCCTGTTCATGCCGTGAGCAGCAATGTTAATTTAACGTGACTCTGGGTTGAGGAGACGTTCCAGGGTTCCCGAGAAGGAATTCTGGAAGAGGGGGGTTGATGTCTCATTTGTGTTTGGTCATGGTGGTTGTGTATTTGTGGTTTGATTGATATTTCTGTCATCATGGCAGTCGGGCAATCATTACACACGCGTTATTGGTCTGAACTCCTTATAAAATCAGCGCGCTTAAATCACATCAATCTGTTCCCACTTTTTACTGATAGATATATTTTGTATTTCTAAGAGCGTTTAAAATTTTTTTTTCTACTTCTATTGCTAACAAAAATCTTCAAGATTTTGAACATTTGCTCTGTGAAATCACCAGGCTTCAGCTCAGACAACATGGTGGTCTTGCTCGAACGTGCACACGTGTACGTACTATATGTGTTTATGCTGGCTCAGTGTAAGAGTCATATATATTTAAATAGATAACATCCTTATTCGTCTGGTTGAAACGGCGCCACTGACGGACGCGTCCCTCAGGTTGAACCAGGTTCAGAGGAATACGGTGGATTTTATTTAACCCTGTTGTCCAGAGTCTGCGTTAAAACACCTTATAGAGACGGTGAAAGTAAAAACAAAACAAACAAACAAACAAAAAAAACATCATCAAAGGATTTCGGTTTAGATTAATGATTTTTCTTTAAAAAAAAAAAAAAAATCAAAAAGGAAGAAAGAAAGAAAAACAGGCCAAGGAAAGCTCAGAGTCGACATCATGTTGAAGTGAAAGCCAGAACAAAGAAAGAGGAGAGAGAGAGAGAGAAAGAGAGCGAAGGAAAAAAAAAGGAAGCTATTTAACTAATGGTTCTGAATTCAAAAATAATGTCTACACGCTGAATGAATGAGCGAGAGCGAGCCAAAGAAATACATTCATCATGAAATGAAATGAGAAAGAAAGACAGGACAGAGAAACCCAAAAAGACAGGAACAATAATACAGAGAGAGAACAAGGGGGGAAAAAAAAAAAAAAAAAAAACGTAAAGAAAAATACGTGAGGACGGAGGGGGGGAAAGAAAATACAGAGCGGGAAAAGCAAGAAGGTTCATCTCGCGGGACGGAAAAACAAGCCGAAATAAAAACAGAGCAAAACACACAGCAGACTGGCGGCGGGGTCTTTGCTTCGTCAGCGCTTGACACTGTCCATGACGCTGTCCTCCAAATTAGGAGAGCTAATTAAAAATATTTGCATTAGCCTGACTGCAATAGCAGCAAAAGAGAGGCCTCGCTAATTGGGACATCATCATGATGAGAGGAAAAACACACGGACAGTTCGTCATGAAGTCCATACACTTCACAGAACCGAAGCTGAGCGAGGCCTAGCCGGGGTGCATCACCGTGACCCCGGCCTAAATGAAGACTAAAATAATCCTTGCGGTCACGGACGATTTCATCCGTCAGTGGGGAAAGGTATGGCATGACGGACTTTCGCATGGGAAAGGAGCGTGCACGGCTACCTTCTGCCTTACGTTAACGTTTATGTAGCGTAACACAACGAGCGAGAAACGTGCAAGGACTGAGATGATGAAGTTTCATGTAGGGAGAAATGAGTTTATTTAACATTTATGGAAGGAGTCTCCAGTAACAGTCATGAGAGATTAACAAACAGGGGGGTAATAACTTTTTATAGCTGATAAACCGTAATTCAAAGGCGTAAGCTTGTTCTTAAACTGAATCTATGAATGAAAAAAAAAAAAAAATGCAAGGAATTAAAAAAAAACCCTCATGGACATGTAGGACTTTTTGCTAGTTTTATCATGGATTATTTACGAAATCCGATGTGGCCCTGGTTTATTTAGGATCCTCCAGGGACCGGTACCAGAAGAGCGCTGACCGCTGCACACCCCCCTCAGAGGCTTGGTCTGGTTCCCTGACTGTGGTTAAAACTGTCTGATACCTGTGAGCTTTGGTATCTCAACAGGTTACAGCTCTGGACTATTGATTAGAGAGTCTCTCGAGCTTCACAATGCCGCCGTCGTTGGACTGGCTCTCTCCACCAGGGGCGCCGTTTCATCGAACAAGCCGAACACGCGGATGCGCGAAGAAAAAGAATTTCACCGAGCAGGAATCACGACCAGTAAATACGACGACTTCAAACATAGCATAGCGGCACTTACCGACCATGACGACGAGTCTGTGCTTGGCCCCGTTTGCCCTGCAGTACGGAGCCACTTCTTCGTAGGTGGGAACATCAGCGGTGTCGTACTGCTCGCTCTTTTTACATTCGTACATAGATTTGTTCGTCTTCTTTCCTCTTCTGCTGAGACGGAAGCTCCTCCGTAAAGAAGCTAAAAACACAACACACACACAGAGGTTAGAGGTTAGCACTGCTGTCCACCCCGTCGCCCTGACATCACTTCCCTTTCTCCGTAAAAACAGGCCGTGAAGACACTCATCTCTGCTGGGCTACCAAAAATCAGACCCCGCAATTACCTTCTGGCTTTTCGCATTCGCATATTTGCGTCTCAGACGGAATGAAATGGAGGGAAGAACCCGCCCCGCTGTGGCGCTGCAAGGAAGGAGCCCGGGTTCGAGTTCGCCCAAACAGGAGCCGTTACAGATGATGCGTTTTCATTCGCGCTCAAGGTCATCAGGAACGCCACCGCAAAAACGTCCTGTCTGATTATCCTGGAGAGCTGGAGCTAGTCTCGACGGAGGACCGCGCCGACAAACGGGACCGTACCCCTCATTCGAGCCGCCCCATTTCTTATTTATGACGGTATAGATGCTACTTTAGTACCAAACCAAAGACACCTAATATTCCACTGCTGCATCCATCGCTGCGGCTCGCGCTTCTTCTTTTGTTTTCTTAAGTGATTAATGGACGCATGGATGCTATGCAAGATACCACAGATTAAGTGAGTATGAAAATTATGGACTGAGGCAACACGGGCGAGAGAGAAGTACCTGATTTATTCACTTTAATCGTTTCCCCAGTGATACCATCCCTCCGCTCCGTGCAGCTTGTTCCCTCAATAGGGTCACTTAATGATATGGTGGGATACAAATGAAACATGCCGCAAGTCAAGCCCTCCCTGTAGTACATGTGTGTGTGTATACACACAAGCGTGTGCCGTTGGTATAAAATTACACTCGCGCGGCTTTCGTTCCATTCGAGTTAACCTGCAAGTTGCGGCGCTTGTGCCAGTCGAGCCCATATTTTAATCCAATCAAATTTGTTTCGGGAAAAACTATCTGCGTTACGAACCTAGACAGAGCTGCAGTATCTAACGGCAAGGACCAAAATCTCTCCTCAATAAGCACCCGGTTGCCTTACATGCAAGGACGGCGTGTTCGAGGACATAATCACGGCCTTTGCGCTTGCGTGACGCACTGCGTGAAGAATCGCCGTTTCCTCGGCCCAGAGCAGGTGCGTAGGTGCTCCTTCGCGAGCCGTCAGAACGAATTCCTGCTCCTCACTTGACGGGACTTCATAAATCCAACCTTTCACAATCATTTAAAGCCTTATAGATTGTCTCGGTCCAGAACAGCCAGAACGCTGCCCTCCTTTTCAATGCGGATAAATAAATCAAGCCCGGGATTGAAAGTTCCAACTGAGCCTCCTGTTCCTTAAATTAGATGGAAATGAATTCATTCCAGAATGAGAGGGGAAAAAAAATCTTTTGGTATTCTGGACGCTGGGATATGGTTATGGAACATTAATTCCAATTTCTTTCTCTCTCTCTTTTTCTCCGAAGAATGCATCTCGGTAAGACAAATCATCACGATGGATGACATGAAGCATCCTGGCAAACCGAGTCCGTCCGAAATAGCTTCGACTTCTAGTAACAGGTATAAATATGGAAAACAGACACAGACAGAGCAAGGTTTTCCAGTCTTCTGGTGCTGAACATGGTGAATAATGGCTGGAACATGTACCCATGTCCGCACCGCGCTCGCAAGGCCCGTGCCGCCAAACGGCTGGTTAATTGGCGCAATGGAACTTACAATTACCGACTAGCAGCTCGCAAATCAAAGCGCTTATTAAGGCCTGTAAATTCGGTGTAAATATAGTGTACACTTGCGAAATTTCCAGGGCACGCTCACGAGGAGCCGCTGCGGCCTGTGTCTGGAAGCGACCTCTTAAATATTAAGACAAGACCCAAAGGAAAGAAAGGAAGCCAAGAGCTTAACAAATCATCGAGGTATTTGTTAAAAAGAAGGAACGGAAAGCCGTCAGGTCGAATCGTCACGCCGTTCTACGTTCCCCACCGACATCAGGACAGGAACGCTAATCCTAACACGTCACAAGAAAAAGAAAAAAAAAAAGCCACATGCGCATACCACCGAGCAACACAAACTGCTTTTTAAGACCGCGGACCCTAAGCAAAGCCATACCTGGCTGATTATAATCAGAAAGCAGACACGTTCTAGTTCTTTCTGAACATGTGGTGACATGGAAACAAACCCCTCCCGACGAGCTCATTTATTTCCCAGCTTGTTCCATGTTGCATTAATTTGTGTAAGCAACGCAGGAACATGGATTTAGAAGTATGCCTCTTGTTTAGACCTTACAAGGTTTTCCAGGTGAAGAAAATAAACCTGGAGTGCATTGTTTGAATTTTAGGGAAACTCTCGCAAGTGCAATTTCTTTCCTTCTAGGGGCATTAGTTTATCCCTTCAACGTCTCGACAGCGAGGTTAAAGTAGGACTCCTGAAGTAGTAGGAAATGCAAGACGCGCTGTGTGTGGTGCAGCTGCAGAAAGAGACATGCAGGAACATCAACAACGGCTGACGTGTTGAACAGTTTCGCGTCCCGCAACCCTAATGAGACCCTCCGCAGTCGTGCTGTAGACAACTCACAAACCCAAACTCCTCAGTCCTGAAGACGGTCAAGTGTCAGGGAGCCTAAACTTAAACGGCTTCACCTCTGACCAAGACCGACACTGGAGGTCACACAGGTCGCCGTTAACGAGTCGTTTCTAAAGAAAAGACGTAACCTGTAACGCGCCGTTCTAGAGAATTAAATCAACACCCTCTGACCGATCAGAGTCCAGAACCCGGAAGCTCTCGGGTTGAAAGAGACGCACGTCCGACACACGTTCAATCCAAATGTCCAGGCATGCGTCATTCAAGATGTCTCACCCCCCTCATTCACAAGAATCTGCGCAAGATATCAGGGTGAGCATACAGGCCCCTGGAGGAGCGTCAGTGAGACCCCCGGCATCAAACGGTTTCCGGACGACCTCTCCGTTCAGTGCATGTCGGATCAGAACCCTCTGAACGTCCATGTTAACTGGAGTCACGACTGCCTCATGCATTTCCTTGAGGGACGACAATCTTTTTACGTGTACCCCAACCCCGGTAACCCCCTTCCTATATTCGGCGTTTATGAGCAACCCTATTTCCTGCAGCAGGACGAGGAGAAAGAAGGAGAGGGAAAGGAAGAAAACTCAGATCACAATCACAGATGACGATTTTTTTCTTCTTCTTCTTCTTCTCCTTCTTCAAATAGGAAAACGACAACTATTTAGCAGAGCTATTTGAAATATGCGTTGGACAATACTCTGAATCGAGCCGTACTCGGAAGGAATAGGCGTCTGGGGAGAGACTCTGTAGAAGCCGTTTTCCATTGAAGTGCTCATGTGGAAAGTGCTTTTTCTGCCCAAGCGATACAGGCTCGGTTACTCCAGCTCCCGTCGGCTGAGAGGGGAAAAGAGACGGCGTATGTCATGAAGCGGTATTTGTTTTTCCCCTCTGTCCTATCCCAGAGCTCGTCAGACAAAGGAATGTCAAGGCAGGAATGTTAGCTAATGCATCAGGGGAAACACACACAGACAGAGTTGTTGGGCTGCCAGCTGGGATCATTAGTACGTTTATGCTTTGTTCTGCGCCAAATGGGATCATAGAGGAGGAGGGAGGCCAAAACTGCTACTCCGATTTTCCTCATCACCCACCTGCTCAATCCATCATACGGCCATGTGTGATCACACCTACGTACTCGGGCCGGCTTTACAAGAACCCTGAGCAAGATCTGACCTTCACTGACCACTGCTGCTAGAAAGCTCCGGTCTCCGCTCAAGCAAGCCGCGAATGATGAAAGAAACGACTACCGTGAACCATGAACCGCGTGCAAATACTGAATTATTTTTTTTTTGTCCCACTGCTCTAAAGAACTGATGTACACCTGAAGATGTCCTCGTTCAAACGATTGCGATTGCAGAATAAAAGCTCGATAGCAGAAAAACCTCTAGCTTGGTGTTGATGTCGGTCAATGATTCAACCCCGATGTACTGGATAGAAGAGAGAAAAGGCCTGGTAAAGTCATCTTCCAGGCAGGCGTGTGTGAGTCATGATTTCAGTGACGAGCAACATGAATTCTCAACTCTAAGCGAAATTAGTAAAACACCAAACCAGTTTCCTAAATTATCCCTCGACCCAAACCTACGGTCAAAGTCCTCTGACATTTCTTCCATTCCCTGATCATGACTTCAGTTCCACCAAGCAATTAGCTCCAATTTAATAATGTTTGCTTTGTTAAAAAGAAAAGAAAAGAAAAAAAAAGTGCCATGACCCTCAGTGAAAATGTCCACTGTTAAAAGTTCTTTATACAAGGGATGTTCAAGTTAAAGCGGGACTTTTGATAACAGAACACATTTCTGAGGGTAAAACTCCCTTTATTTCTGTGTATGCTCCTCTGCTACACTGATGCACTCATCCCAGTGTTACACTAGTGCTCGGACACAATCAAGGTAGAAAGACCATGATCGGACCGCCTGCTTTACCGTCTGAAACGCCGGCCTCCCAGGAACTCCCTAAATGGCTTTTCCCAAACATGTGTAAATGCCTTTGAGCAAGGCCAGGACTCTTATACAGGGGACGTGGCGATAACTCCCAGCCGGGTTCCTTTAAATGTGCAACTGGTGGTGAACGGGTGTGTGTACGGTTCAGATAGATGCGAGTCAGTGACTAGTTATCCATAGATCTTCAAGGATCAGGCGCTCTACCTCACCCGAGGTCGCCGTTCACGGACGTACGAGCTTCTTTAAAACGTTCGGTCCGTTCAAATGTCTCATCAGCGTACCGCGCCTGAAGTCTTCCATCACTTTTACGCTTTCATTCAACACAAAGTTCACCATCAACAAGTCCTGGTTTGACTCAAACTCCCCATAGAATCGAGTTGAATTAATTAAGAAGAAAAATTATAGGTTGGAATCATGCATCACTGATGCCTTCAGAGAGCGTGCAGTACATGTAGCTGGTATAGTAGTTAAGTTAGCGGGTTAATCAGCTAATGAACTTGTACAAATCCAACCACATAACCAAGGAGATGAAACCATTCATAAGATCTCCAACGATTGGGACTTTCTGCTGCTCCATCTGCCTCCGTGTGCTTTTTATTTTCATTCATTTCAAAAGATGATTCCTTTGGGCCGTTAAGGATTCGCCACTTTCTAAACGGCTTTCACTTGAAACTCTAGTATACTAAATCATGAACGTTTAAAGGTTCCCTGAAGGACATGATTGAAAGAGAAAAGAAAATAATAAGGTAATAAGCCTGTTTACAATGGAAGTGAAACAAACATAAAAAAGTACCTAGAAATGGATTAAAAAAAAAAAAAAAAAAAAAAAAAAGAGTATAACGTGTTCTTTTTTTAAATAATAAAAACTAATTCTTAGAGATAAAACACATTACCACTCCAGTGTTGATGTTCCTGTTGTGTTGAACATTCGATTAAGCTCAAAGTGTTTTGATCCATACTTTGGAAAGAGTGCTCTCTCTCTCTCTCTCTCTCTCTCTCTCTCTCTCTTCGTTTGCTATCGTAGGACGTCTGTTGCATCTAAAAGACCCATAATTTATTATTTCTCAGGAGGCTCAGAAGCTTCGGTTCGTCTCTACCTGCTTAAAGGACTCTTGTGTGCACGGGAGATAAGTTCTCCAATTGAGCATTTTTATGTCGGTGCAAAAAAAAAAAAAAAAAAAAACTAGCAGGCTCAATTTTTCCATAACTCCATCCTTAATTGGAGTCTGGGGGCTGATGGCTTTTCCAGCCTTGACTTCTCCTCCCCGACTGTTTTCATCTGCTTTTGTTTTCTGCCTCTCTCCGTCAGAGTCTGCTGCCGAGTCTGTGTGTTGCAGCCGGATGTTTAGCGACGAGGTGCTGGGGAACGACTTTAGCCGCGAGAAGCGCTTCTCAGAGGCGTCTTGCTCCGACGGTGAGGTGTAGAGTTTCTCCTCGGCTTCCTGGAGCACATTCACGATGATGGATCACACGGAACGCTAATCCTGATCCGTTATAACCAGACAAAAAGTTTAAAAAAAAAAAAGGAATAGCGTAGGACGCCGGGAATTGGCTACAGAGATCGAGGGGAGGGTGACATCTTGTTCTCTCTGGATCGCCGATGCGGGATCCGATTTCGGCTAGATCGCGACGCTAAATCAAAAATCGCGTTAAGGATTGTCTGTTAAAAATATTCCGCGTTTAACGGAGAGGAGCAACAGGAGGGGTTTAGCAGGGCAAGACGCCAGGGCTACCTCCATAAACCATCTCTAGTTTGGAAGTGAAAACTCCACTTTCGGTCAAAGTTGACTAGGCCACACACTAACACAGTAGGGTACATAGATGTTGTCTTAAAAAAAAAAAAAAAAAAAAAGCTTACGTGGAATCTTGGACCCATTTACACTACTAGTCCACGTGGCAAAAATGGGTGGGGCCACTAGGGGGACACTTTGATGTTCATATTCCTAATTGATGGTTCATCAAGGACGCAAATAACAAGATAAGCAAGAAGCAACTCCTTCTATGTGAATTGGCCTTTGCATAAAGTGCAATTTGAACTAAAGCAAAACGTACAGTAAGTATTTTTATTCTGAAGGAAAAGACTGAACTTTTGGTACCGGGTACTCTGACAGGACCATGATTCAGCCAATGGCCGGCGACCAATGTGAGCCTCAGCTTGGCATACCGAGTTTTTGCACAGGCCTACTGGGTTACAGGACAAAACAAAAATCAAACTCCAACCACAAACATGGCTACGACAAACCAGCAATCACATCACAATCTTTTTTTGTAATAAGGGCCAAAACAAACTTACCAAGTAAGATCACTGACGTTCTTTAAAAGCGTTTTTTTTGGGGGGGGAGTTGAGTTAGGTGAGATTTCAAACCATCTGATAACCATGACCAAGATGATCATGTCCATTATTATTATTATTACAACCATAGCCAGGATTTTTGTGGTTACTGACCTCACAGAAGGTATTTAAAAAACAAACAAACAAAACAAACAAAACAAACAAACAAAAAAGAACTGGACAAACCCTCCATGACGACACCCATAGCTTTTGTGAAGAACAGAACGGTGAGACCCGACACCGCCTAAACCTTAAATCCACAAGTGGGCAAATGGGTTAGGGTTAGGGTTAGGGTTAGGGTTAACAGCAGTGTGGCCAACCCATTCATTTATATGCTAATGTTTATGAAGGACAGAATTCCCAGATGGTCTGTTAGTACAAATAACCCCATAGCAAACTACTGCACTGTACATCATCTCTACAATAAGAATGAGGTTTTAGCGGTTTGACACCTGCAACAAGGCAGCTACTGTACTTATGCATAATTCATGTAATTTTATATCATTTTAACCTACGAGTTGCATTAAAAATTCACCCTCCACACATCTGTCATGAATGTGTAATCTAGCTATGGAGACCAAAACCGTTTTTTTTGTTGTTTTTTTTTGTACCAGGCTACAAACAAGGTTATTTTTGTTGTAAAGTTGGCATTTCAACATGGGGACTGACTCACTTGCGAAGCCAGAGAATGACCCAGTGGTCATCCGATGAACTACACATTTTTCAGGACTGGAGGTTGCCCCTTGGTTACGATCCTATCCACGGTGATCATGGTTACAACCTTGACAAAAGGTCAACATGGTCATGGACCACGGATCCTTTTGATATCCACCCGGGTAATCAAAGCACATCTGTGAAGCGTCTATACGCTTTCTATCAAATATCGGCGAGAGGTAGAAGCTCGATCTTGCTCTGTCTCTCAGCTTCTCACTTCTTACACTTTCTCCCCGCTGTTAGCAGATGTTTTTAATCTAAAGCCGGATGTTTTTGGACTGAGAGCAGATGGAGATCCCGTAGTTTGCCCAACCTGAAGCGTTGTACAAGTTCTGTGATTGCAAACATTGTAGTAATTACATGTGTGTGTGTTGGGGGGGGGGGGGGGTGGGTTAGAAGGTCTGGTCATGAACTTCACTTTCTGCCTCCATCGTTAAATAATAATGAGTCCTGACACACGTTTCCAATCTTATTGGTGGGAGTTTTGTTCCAAGGGAAACAAGTTCCGTTCCAACCAATCAGACTCCACACCTGACTCCACCTGTTTAAATCGGTTCATCTTGGCCTTCGTTGGGCTCCGGGAAACGGACGGCCCGCAGCCGCACAGGCCCTTTATGGATAGGATAGGATCCTGTTCTATGTGATATACAGTGCGTGATGAATGAAGACAGGGTACGTGTAGGCGTGAGCGCTTCCGTCCATCGCTTACGCACAAACTCCTACCTCACGCCAGAGCCGCGCGCACACGGGTGCAAACCGTGCCGAGAGCAAAAGTTTAGAGAGACGGGACCACAGGGGAAAAGCGCCGGTGTCCCTAGCACCCAAACACCCACGTTCATCCCACCAGCCGAAACCCGAGCAGCACACAGAAAACATCTGCGCGGTTCTCGACAACACGGCCATGAGCACACCAGGCTTAAATCACATTAACAGAGCACTGGCAGGCCTGCTGAAGAGGAGTTTTGTTTTAAGGGGTGCGTGTTTCTCCCCCCGCCCCCACAAAACCTCTCCTGTTACCCGGAGCGTGTTGAGCGTGGCGGAAAGAAAGACCTGCTCTCGGGCTCGCCTGGCTGAGGCTGAGGTCAGGATGCCGGTAATGAAAAGGCAGAAAGGAGGAAAAGGGAGGGGACGGCGGCGGTGGTGAAAAGGTCTGACCCCTAACGCGATGACCGCGGCTGATTGAGCTTGGCAGATTGTACACTGTGGGGTTATTTATAAACTCTGGGCACACTACATGTCCTGTTAAATCAAAACGAGTTCGAATCTCAAGGGTGACCTCACAGAAAGCACGAGCCTACACAAACACGACGGATTCTAACCCGGAGAGAAGGAGCAGGAGACGGCGATCAGCCAGGCTTGATTAGACATTCTGGATTAGTGAAGCCTTATGGGGACGGGGCTCGTTTCTCAGAATCACACAACCACTATTAATGTGTTTAAAGCTACAGTACTGTACAGGTCTGGACCTGACCGAGCAACAGGTAGTCCTGAATTCTGATGCATCAAAAGGTACGCGATTCACATTCTCCTGAACATCAGGTCTGACAGAAGTGCAGCTCAAAATCACTGGTTTATATTCACGGCTTTAAAAGGTCACGGTTTGCTTAGAAGCGGAAGGACGCTGCTGTAAAGCGAGTGAGAAAATGTTCCATAACAAATGTAACTATAAAAGGGTAAAGCACGTGATTCATTCATAAATAAAATGCTGGCAAATCAGTTTGTGTTTAAAAGGAATGAAACTCTTTCAGTTGGGGAGAAAAGGTGAGGAGGATAAACCATGGAGGTGCTGGACAGTCCTGTGGAACGCACGAGATCTGCTCCGTTAACTTCCAGGTTCTGGGTTTGAATCCCAAATAGCGCTAAATGGAAAGCTAGTGCGCGATGTAGGGTCGTACGAACACTTGTTCCACACACCATGTAGTGCCCGTGATCAAGGGTTAGAGAGGGATTTGAGATTCAGTCTTGTGAGACGGCGTGTTGTTGAAGACGACGCAACGTTATCAGATGTGCGTCGTTGCCGAAGGTGCTTCTGTGACTGGGTGTGAATGCGGGCGTGGCCAGGCAGCTGCTCCCTCCTCAGTACTGCGGACCGTACAGACCGACTCTCACCCACGCCGAGACCCACAGTTAGTGTCATTAACCACTGGACAACACCTGGGACACCGCCCAGTCATACAGATGGTTACGCGTCACAGTGCTGTTACTGTCCATTATCAGCACTCGTGGAATAACGCCTCTCGTCCAATCAGATTATTCGGGCCGGAACGCTCGTTTAGTATGAATTGACCGACTCTATCGAGTTGAAACGCTGTGATTGGTTGGATGTCGGTCAAACCCTATCCATCAAATATGTGACAGACTGTAGATCAAAGCTGGTCTGCGAGCTACAGTAATCCAGACAGCAATGAAACTATACAGTGGTCACCGTAATGGGAATTTATTTTATTTTTTGTTCAGGTCTTGAGAGGAAAAATGAATTTAGGACAAACTTAATTTAAAAGCACCGCCTGTAAAGTGTATTATTAAACCAAATGGTGTTGGAAAGGACACACACGGTTGTCCTTGATATGCCCTGAAGCTCAAGGGCGCATGACGTGACCGTAGTGTGTGTGTGTGTGTGTGTGTGTGTGTGTGTGTGTGTGTGTGTGTGGAGTAACTGTTGTGATGAAAAATCTCTGTGAATGACACAGTAGTGATGGAAAGCAGAAGGAAGTGTGTGTCTGAGCTCGGCCTCCGAAACGTCCCGGCGGCCGGCGGCGACCACAACAAGAGCCGGTCGATCCGCCACCGCACCTGCGTGGAACACACCCAAGTCCTCTCACTGCCGTAGATCTAACTTATACAAACAGCTGTTTAGGTGAATCATGGTGCCAGCACACAGGAAAACCATAAACTATACGAGGAATGAGAGCAAAGCCGTCCTGTTCTCCGGAGTGTCTACAGAACAGCCTTCTCTCCTTACACAGATACACTCATTGGTGTTCAGAGCCTCCAGATCCAAAACAGATCTTCACTGTCACACAAGGAACATTTATCAGCTCCTGATGAAAATGTTTGGACTCGGAGCAAAGCCACAGGAGGGGCTGAGGACGAGCAGAGAATAATCTGAAAGAGGTTTCCAGAAGAGAAAGAAAGAAAGAAAGAAAGAAAGAGAGTTGAAGCCAAGCTGTCACACAGAAAACAAGAAGGATTCTGAAAGTATTAATAAACTGTTTAAAAGATAAACCATTTCTAAATTGTTTTTATAAATTGTTTAAATGTTATACACAATGTCATGTGACAAGAACGCTAATGCGCCGTACCTTTAAATAAGTGCACAATCCATCATCTGCAAACGATTAAATGAAGAAAGGAAGAGGCGAAGAGAAAGAGGCGCTACGTTAAAGAAGAAATAAATCAAAGAAAAGAATCTGCACGATAGCGGCTTAAACCTTATGTCGCTTAAAAACGCACGTACAGTATTTCAGCTATTACGACGGGAGTTCGAGTCAAAACCGGGACTTGATGAAATGTCTCGTGAGTGAAGTGAAGGCGACGGACATTTACAGAAGAAGACTTTAAGCAAAGTACGGTGATGAGACTCTCAGCCGCAGTAAAGCATTTAAAAGGTGTGAACGTTTTAAAAAAGTAGTCAACTATACACACACTCATTCACAGGCATCATTTGTACATTACAGGAACTCGGCCGGGAGTTGTTGCTACGTCCCCGTACAGTCCTGACCTCACTGACGAGCCTCACTCTAAATGTTTGAGCCATTAAAGGAGTTCCTGGGAGGCCGGTGTTTCAGACGTGAGGCAGGCAGACAGACAGACAGACAGACAGACAGACAGGCAGGCAGTCTGATCGCGGCTCCGGCGTGCTGTGAGAACTTTCTACCTTGATGGTATCCAAGCGCTAGTGAAACACTGGGATAAGTGCATTAGTGTAGCAGAGGATTATATAGAGAAATAAAGGGAGTTTATCAAAAATCAAAAGTCCCATCTTGACTTCATAATTGCACTTAATGTATTTCTTTACATATACAGTGGAACCTCGGATTGCGAGTGTTCCGCACACCCCCAGCCCCACGGCTTCGCAAACGCACAGAAACTCTGCTCGTCTCACACACACACGCACACACACACGCTCTTTCACCTCATCCCCCCCCCCCACCCCCTGATTAATTTGTTTTATTTTCATTTTATAGATTGTATTCATTATTTTTATGTATTTATTTTTTGGGGCTGTGGAATGAATAATTTAAGTTTTTATTATTTCTTATGAGAAATGATGATTTGGTTTACGAGTGTTTTGGAACACGAGCCCACTTCCGGAATGAATTACGCTCGTAATCCAAAGTTCCACTGTACAACTCTTTCAGTTAAAATAATGCAGTAATTTTTTTTAGTCATATGTGTAAAATATTACCATTAACTACATGATTATACCAGTAAGAGACGAGCACCCAGCAAGACCCAGCAGGGGAGACGATTACCCATAATTCCGCAGCGCAAGAGAGAGAAAAATCATCGGCTCAGTTGCGATCGCTTGACGCTCGGTGTCAAAATAAGAGTCTCATGCGTGATCCATGATACTCGGCACTCGCAAACTAATACTTGCTCGGTTTCCAATTCAAATGTATTACAAATCTTTGCTCGTCCTGCGAAACACTCATAAACCAGGTTACTCGCAATCCGAGGTTCCATATCTATATATCCATCAACTGAATTTTTCCAATAAATTTCACTCACTCATTGCCTATACCGCTTTATCCTGTATTCAGGGTCATGGGGGGCCTGGCCCTATCCCAGGAGAATTAGGGCACGAGGCTGGGTAAGGGTGCCCATCCATAACAGGACACACACACACACACACACACATATATATACACACACAGACACACACTACGGGCAATTTGGGGACGTCAATCTGTGTTATCTGCATGTGTTTGGACTGTGGGAGGAAACCGGAGTACATGAAGGAAACCCAGTAAGCAACATACAACCTCCACACACACTGACCCCGAGGCGGGAATCGAACCCGGGTCATGCAGGTGAAAGGTGACCAAGTACGCCAACGTGCCAACTTTCAATCAATTAAAGTTTTCAAAAATAATCAACTAAAATCAGGACTAAACAGAGGCGGATTTAAAAACAAATCAGAATCAGCCTTGATCTTTTATTCATTTGCAGTTACAATTAACATCCATGAATACATTTACTGTTTAAATCAATCGTTTTCACACCTGACTTTCATTTTTCTCTGACTCTTATTTCATTAGATCTTTATATCCTGTATAACATTAAACAACATGAACAGAACAGCCGACCTCCTGACCCTCCTGACCCAAACTCTTATTTTTACCAGATCAATCAGAATTAACTGTTTTTTTTTTAGGACTATAGGAGATTAAAGTCACACAGACAAGACCATAAAACTCTCATGGACACGTCGCTGCCATGACACAATGAAAAGCGCAATATTGGGTTTATAGGCTGTAATAAAGGAGGCTTTTGGAGGGGGGGGGGGGGGCATTTACTTTGCTCTGGTGTGTGACTCACGATGCGATGATGCACAATCGCTGGATAACGGCACACTTTTACAACACAGTCACACCGCACTCACTGAGCAACATTTAGATTTCAGATTTTAGAGTTTGGTCGTACACGCAGGTTTGCTGCTCGCTCCATCAGGGAATCAGGTGATCAGTCATTCCGTACGCGTCATCCTTCTGAAATGCCGCCTGTTTAGACTGGGCAGTGTGTGGTTTAAGAATAAATAATGATAAATAAAACTTATCAACAATGTTGAAATTATTGTACAAAAGCAAGGGGAAGGAAAGAAAGAAAGAAATGATGGAAGAAAAAAAATGGAAAGAGAGAAAGAAAGGAAAACAAAACACAAAAGTGTGCCAATACAAGGGAAAGAGAAAAACTGAAGAAAAAAAAAAGAAAAAAAAAAAAAAGAAAAATGCATGCAAGAAAATTATTAAAAATAATGCCAGAAGGGGAAACAAACAAATAAATAAATAAAACAGGACAGCAAGTATGTGAAAGAGAAAAGATGGAAATAATGCAAGCAGGAAAATGATAAAAAAAAATAAATAAATAGAGGAAAGAAAGTTGAGGAGGAAGAACGAAGGAATAAATTAATAAAGAATTAAATGGAGACGTAGAAAATAAGGAACTAAAAAGTTAGGAAAGAGTAAGAGAGAGAAAGAAAGATGGATTAAGTGGAGAAAGAAGGAAAAAAAGGCAAGAAAGAAAACTTACGGAAGGAAGATAAGCAAAAAGAAAAAGAAATGAAAAGTCTAAGAAAAAAAAAAACAGGTTTACGAGTTAACTTGGTTTAGTAATTCAAAAGTTAACTAAAGCCAGTACTGTAATTAACTAAAAAGTGTGTGTGTGTGTGAGAATGTGTGTGTGTGTGTGAGAATGTGTGTGTGAATGTGTGCGCCTGCGTGTTCATGAGACCTGTTTTATGGTGAAGTCGTTGATCAGGTAGTAAGTGTGTGTGTGTGTGTGTGTGTGTGTGTGTGTGTGTGTGTGTGTGTGTGTGTTGGCTGAATCATTTCAGTGACAGGGGAACATTTGGAGCCACTTTAAATGCTTCCTCACATTCATGTGTTCCCAATTCCACAAAATAAGCTCAAATCAAAACTCGACATGTAACTCACATCTTTCCTCCTGCACACACACACACACACGGAACAGGGACAGCTCAGTCAAAACAATCATCAGAGGTCTAGATAAACGGCGATAACGAGCACTAATGCTAACTACTTCCTGTTCTACCAAAACAGTCAGAGTGTGTCAGAGAGAGAGAGAGAGTGTGTGTGTGTGTGTGTGTGTGTGTGTGTGTGTGTGCGCGTGTGCGCGTGTGCGAGTGTGTGCGTGTGTGCGCGTGTGCGCGTGTGTGAGACTCAAAGCCCAGGCGCTTTAACAACCGGTGTGTGTGTGTGAGGCTGCGGACATCCCGTGCCGAGAGATGACAGTTTAAAGTGAAAACAGCTTCTCTGGCACTTAGACGCAGAGATAAAGAGGAGGAGAGAGAGAGAGAGAGAGAGAGAGAGAGAGAGAGAGCGAGAGAGAATCCAACCGCTCGGATAAAAACGAGAGATGAAAGTGCGGTCGCTATCCATCAGCACTTTTAGTCGTGGAGAAAATGAAAGGAATGGCGGACAAGTGGAGGAGCGTTGGTGTTTTGACCCCTGTCCTGCCTCGTCCTCTCCATCTGTCTCCCCCGTCCTCCGTCTCCGTCCACAGAGCTGCTGGAGTCTCACAGCTGAGGGTCAGCGCAGAGCCAAAATCAGAGTGAACATCTCTGCCTGGAACAGACACCTAACACTCTGCACAGGCTTCAGCTCCGACACTGGAGACTCCTTCCAAAACTTATATATATTTAAAAGCCTTAATTAAAAATCTAATTAATATTAATTAAGGACCCAGCAGCAGCGCTGTGATCTAGAGGCACGTCGAGAGAACCATCATGTCTTAAAATAAAAATAAAAAATAATTTAAATAAATAAATAAAATAAATAAATAAATAGAAATGGGCGGGGCTTATTTGATTGACGGGAGTGCAGTGCTTTAATTGAACTCTCAGCAGGTCTTTTACTTACAGTTATTTAGGTCTCATTGGGAGCGTTTTTGCTAAAACATGAGGAATAAATAAACAAATGAATAAATAACTGCAACAAATAAATGTGATGGAAAAAACCTTTAAAAGAAGGAAGACAGGAAAAAAGGCAAACCATGTGAGAGAGAGAGAGAGAGAGAGAGAGAGAGAGAGAGAGGTTGAGAAAGAAAGAGGAGGTATGAAAGTACAAGAGTAAGAGAGGGAAGAAAAGGAAGTTAAAATAGAAAGAGAGAGAGCAAGAAAGTGTACACAAGTGGAGAAATAACATGAGAGAGATGAAGAAAGTACGAAAGAGCAGGAGAGAGATGGAGGAAGAGATGCTGTGTGTACTTACATGATTTCCGGGAAACCTTCTGAGGCTGGGTGTTGGATATGGGCTGCCGGAGAGCGAACCTCCTAACGGGGAGAGAGAGAGAGAGAGAGAGAGAGAGAGAGAGAGAGAGAGAGAGGCTGATGTTACACACATAGTGCAGACTCTGATGCAGTGATGTCACAGGAAGGAGTCTCCAGTGTCAGCGCTCTGTGACTGCAGCTGTTCCACATGGTTTCTCTGGAGCAGGGTACGAGACGCGGGCACGAGACGCGGGCACGAGACGCGGGTACGAGACGCGGGTACGAGACGCGGGTACGAGACGCAGGTACGAGACGCAGGTACGAGACGCGGCAACAGCCGGTTCTGTGGACCTCACTACACAACACAGTGATAAAAAATAAAATTCTTCCTGTTTTCCTGTTTCAGCAGGAGAGAGAGTTTTATAGACACTATTTACAATCACACACACGATTTAAACTCCTTTACCCGTTTACTTTCAAGAACATGCTCAGGTACTCGCTTGTCTTACACACACACACACACACACACGTTAGCGGTCCCCTTTGTACAGAGCATCACTGATGTGTGATTTTCCATGGATCAGACCAGCGCTATGGTTTTCTGCCATCACTCATCCCGCGCCAGACAGCCGCGGAAATCCAAAGTATTTTGGCAGAGAGAAAGAGAGAGAGAGAGAGAGAGAGAGAGAGAGAGAGAGAGAGAGAGGGAGGATCTGTCCTTTCATCAAACAAAATTTAACGCATCACCTTTCTCGTGAGTGGGCGTCGTCTCACACCTGTCACACAATGAAGTGATGCACATCACTGAAAGAACGAAAAGTTCTTTAAGACTTTAGCACACAACTTTATTTTTATCTTTTAAAACTGATTTTTTTTTAAGGAATTATTTTGAGGGATTGAGTCCTGTTTTTATAATTAATCACTTGTTCGTATTTCGTCCTACGGAATACAGAGAGAGAGAGAGAGAGAGATGCTCAAGCAGGGAATGAGAGTGAAAGAGACCAGAAGAAAGAAGGAAAGAAAGAACAAAAATAAAATATTAGCAAGAAAGAAAGAATGAATGTATGAAGAATGGAAGATTAAAGGGAGCAAAAGTAGCTATAATAAAAAATGAAGGAAGGAAGGAAAGAAAAACAAGAAAGAAAGAAACAAACAAACGGGAAAAAGGAAGCAAATAACGAAGAATTAAAGAAAGAAAGAGAATGAGAGGAGAAAGTACGAAGGTGAGAAAAAAACAGAAATAGAAAAAAGATAAGCAAGTGGAAAGTGCACTTCATAGTGAACACGGCCGGGTGTTTGGGACACGACAGCGAGTGATTGCGAGTGAAACGGACAGAGCGAGGCGTGACGGATGGACAGATTACACACTCACCGCTCCTGGAAGTGTTTGGAGGGGACGAGTCCGGCGCGAGGGTTGGCTCCGCCCTCGACTTTGGCCTGCCACCACGTAGCATCCTCCTGGGACATGATCCTCAGGACGTCACCCCTCATGAAGGACATGCCTGCCTCCTTACAGGGAATCGCATTGTCCTCCTCCGGGTCGTAATCAAACAGGGCCTTAACATACATCTGAGAGAGAGAGAGTGAAGGAGAGAGAGTGAAATCTGAGTAATAGTGTGCATGTACACACTGTTATGGTGTGTATCCAGGTGTGTTCACTGCGGTGATGCTGAGAGTGACTCACCTTGTGTTCATTAGCTGGACCATCTACCTCTGGACCTGGTACCACTTTAAATGTAATGGCACCCTCGGACTGGGACTGCAGACCACACCCAAAAGTGTTACCTTACAATCTCACAGATATCATCGTACACACACACACACACACACACACACACACACACCAGAATCTGAATGACGTCCTCTGGTTTCTTGCCCTCCACTGGGATGCCGTTGACCTCCTTCAGCTCGTCTCCCACATGGATCAGGCCTGCAGACAGGAGGGCAAAAATCTATAACTTTTTTTTTTTTTTTTTTTTAATACAGAGAAAGAAAAGTAATGACAAAGGACCGAAGAGAACCACTGCTCTTTCACTGCTCTAATCATCAGTTTTTGGTTAGATTTCACAAAACCTGGAGAATTCATATATTCAAGATTCAAGTCTCTCTTCCAGTAGGGAAACTGAACTCCAGACTTGATTTGGCAACAACATGTAGGAAATGTTGCACATTAATTAAAAGGTAAAGATGATTGGACAGAGTCTGATGATCGAAGGTGACCTCCTAGAGAGAGACTTGGTGGAGAGTCTCAATAATAGGAGATCAGGCGAAAGAGACTGGGAGAAGGAGACTGGTCGACGATGAAAGAGAGGTGGAAAGAAAGAAGAAAAAGGAACATGGGATGAAAGCAGAGGAAAGTCAGAGGAAAAGCAAAAAGGAAGGAACGAAAAGTTAAGATAAGAAAAAGTAGTAACAAATTTATAAAAGTTAGAGGAGGGGGAAAAAGGCAAAATAAAAGCAAGTAAGAAAGAGGGAATGAAGAATGGAAGGTTATAAGAAGCAAAAGTAAGTACAGCTTAAATAATGAAGGGGAGAGGAAAAAAATAAAACAAGGAAGGAAAGCAAGACAGAAAGGAAGACCAACAAATGGAAAAAGGAAGCATGAATAAAAAGAGTAAAAGAGATACAGGTTACAGATGAAACAGACTGGGAGAAGGAGAAGTCGACGGTGAAAGGGTGAGAAAGACCAGGAAAAACCTGAGGATAGGAGGTGATCAAAAGAGAGTGTGAAATGGAGACCAGACAAAAGGATGAGAGGGTGACCTGGTCTAGAAGACCTACTGTAGCAAAGGAGACCAATTTGGCACTGGGGTCCTGGTGGACGAGTTCAAATGAAGAAGACATGGGAAGATCAGACCAAGATGACCAGATTAAACAGCCTGGACAAGAAAGAAGGAAACTTGGAGAAGGGGACTGGGCCAGGGAAAGCATGAGTGGGCGAAGACAACACTCAAAGGTCAACAGGATTACTGCGACTGAACATGGAGTCTGGGCTAAGGAGACCGGGTGAAGACCCATGGACCAAGGAGACCGGGTGAAGAGCCATGGACCAAGGAGACTGGACCTTATAGACTGGACTACTGGGAATGGATGAGTGATCAGGCAAAAGGTAACTTTGAGAAGGAAACAGTGAAGGTGACAGTCACAAAAGAAGGTGGGGTAAAAACCAAGGGGCTGTGAAAGTACTTCTGTGCAGTTCTACTGTACTGAGTGCGGTCATCTAAATAATGTCCTAAAATCAAAAGCAAGTGATGGGTGATGGGAGTCAAAATGAGCAGGCAGAGTATAACTCACCGCTCCTGTCTGCTGCTCCGCCCTTCATGATGCGAGCAATGGTGATGGCTCCGGTCTTCTCGTCCTTTTTAATGGTGGCTCCCTGTTGGAGAAGGGTACCATGAATAACACACGAAACGATGACATCATCCATTAACAATCAATCATTCTAATGTAAAACTGTTGTCTCTCTCATGCATCTCCTTTAGTGCACTATTGTATAGATTCATTTTGATATCATTTTATTTTATCTGCCTAAATTACATTTATATTGTTTCATGCTGAATAACATCACTGCTGAATTCGAAAATCTGATCAGTCAGAAGGTGTTTGTAACAGCAGCTGAGAGCACAAAGATGTAGCTTTGAATTAAATAGATAAATAAAATGTTTTATTTGAAAATAAAATAAATACAACATCAAGTACGATGAGGAGTTTTT
>QNUK01000208.1:1160000-1207481 GCA_013621035.1 Clarias magur
ACCCGAGGCCGAGCGGCGGCGTCTAAATCCCCGGACCGCCACGCTGCCTCGGACATGATGGATGGCCTCCAATCACGGACGCTGATGAGGGTGCTATGCTACACTACGCTAGGCTAACTAAGCGGAGCAGCCATGCGGGGTACCATTTAACATCACGAAGTCAAACACACGCGCGCGTCAAAAAAAAAAAAAAAAAACGGATGGAACTGATTTGCGTTAGCAAAGTCTTTGGGGGGAAAAGAACGAATGTCTGTATATGAGACATGAACAAAATATGAGTGAAGAACTGGGGTAAAAAAAAAAAAAAATTTTAAAAAAGGAAAAAGAAAAGAAAGCTCTGAAAGAGTATGGGAGCTGGAGAGGGAAGGAGAAAATGAGGCTGAATCAGAGGCCGTGGCGGCCCAAATTACTCATCAGTAAGGCGATCCTCGGCGGCCAGTTGCAGCGCTGATCAGGGCCACATGCACGCACGCCAACACATAAATGCTTATGACTGTTATTACAGCGGCTGCCAAGAGCGGGACGCTTAACGTGCGTGGAGCGCCGAGAGACGGAGAGCGCGAGCCGGACCGTCAGCCTCGAACCGATGCTGGGACGGACTGATACGTGCAGTAAACGCCGACCTGTCGAGATCTCATCATGCAGGTAAAGATCGAAAGACGAGAGAAAGAAAGTGTCAATCCTGATTCTACAGCCACGGGTTTCTAGATCTGGAATATAATATAATACGGAATAACTGACTCTGATCTCAGAGTGGACTAAACGACAGGCGGTTTCAGTGACTCAGCATGTGACTCAACACGGACTTAGCGATAGTAAATAGAGACTCGAGGGGATCGGAATTAGGTTTAACTAATGAGACTTGAAGCCTTGTTCAGACTGCCAGCGCAAATCCCGTTTTTGTCATATCCAGACTGGAATTAGTTTGGAATCAGATCGCTTCCATGCACTTTGAACATTTAAAAAAAAAAAAAAAAAAATAAAAATTGCACCCCATATGATTTTATTTTTTTGTTGCAAATCCGATCTGAAACACATCCAGAGCTGATTTGAAATAAGATTCGTAGCAGATTCCCAATGATGTGTCTCGGCCCTCTAATCAGATTTCGACTGTCCGTTACGTCACTCGCAATGCGATACGGAGGTTTGAATCCACGCGATTCATGTGGCACGGACATGGATCCATGGTGGGGGGAAAAAAACGAAATGAATAAAAAATGAGCGGGAAGACGATGGAAGCGATGGATGACCTGAAGGGCGAGATGCGATTCCTCCATTCTTAACGGTCTTCTTGTTATCTTTCTGTTTTTATAAGTCGCCAGGATGTAACGTCACAGAACACACGTGCTACAGCTCGTCCGGCGTCGTCACCGTGATCACTTCCGAGTAGCAGTGCGGAGGGGAGTCGGTCCTGAAGATCAGATCTGCGAAAGAAATCCGATTTGCCTGCCGTCTGAGCAAGGCATAAGTGATGAAGACTTGAGGGCAAGATGGTGTGGGTGAGAGTAGGTCTGTACGGTCTGCAGTACTGAGGAGCGAGCTACAAATGCTACAAAGCTAACTAGCTTCTAACATCCTAAATCCCTTTCTAACCCCCGATCAAGGGTACTACTTGGTGTGTGGAACAAGGGATCGTACACCCTACCTAGCGAAGTTAACGGAGCTGATATTCTAAAGCGGAATAAGTGGAACTATAACGTGTCTCAGGACTGTCCACCACCTCCATGGCACCTCCATTCTCCTCACCTTTTGGCTACAGGCTACCGCTAAGAGTTTAAAACTACAGTACTTCTTTCCCCCACAAGGGTCTTGAGATTCTATTCTGGAGCGATTGACGTGGCGAGTTTTGACGTGGACTATTTAAGGACTTGCCTCGCCTCGTCTCGTCTCGTCTCGAGTTTGTCTCGAGACCCGGACGTGAACGTACCGAGACTCGGCATGGACTTGAGAAGTCGTCAATGTCCAGACATCAAGGTTCAAGATGTTTTTGACCTCAAAGAATCATCACACAATCATCATGTGTAATTACTGTAAACGCTGAATGTTTTATTGTATTTGCATGATGTGACAAATCCCAACAAAGATCTGTTTAAAAAAAAAAAAAAAAAAACTGTTTGTTTGTTTTAAATATGCAGATTTGTCACGAACAAGAAAAAGCACACCCTGCCAAGAAGAGACGCAAAAGTGGCACCAATCGTTTTTTAAATCAGACTAGAGGTCACATACTGTAGGAGAGCGGTCTGAACGACGACCATCAAGTGACTTTTATGCATTTTAAATACATTTGCATCAATTGACCTTGGACAAAAACGTCCAGATTTATTCGTCCAGTTTGCAGGTTCCATGCATTTCAGGACGAAAAAAAAAAAATTATTTTCATTTTGCTGCAGTGTATTTGTTTTGTACATTTACAATCCCGAAAAGTCTCTTATTTCATGTACACGCCAAAATCTATTAAAATAATTCTAAGAAGTTAAAAGTTGAATACATTTTAAGCAACACGACTCGATGTGGACTTGGATTACAGATTAGGTACTTGAGACTGGACGTGGCTTGGGGAATAAACTTTTACACTTTTCTGTAGTTTCAGAGAGAAGCGCTACACACTTTACGTAAAAGTGTAAAATAATATTGACTCATCCTTTGTAGTGGCCTTGGATACTTTGGATAAGTCTCTGCTCATAATCTCACCCCACACACACACACACACACACACACACACACACTCTTGCTTTAACCCTTTAGTCCGGCATCTTCATCATTAACCGGCTTCATGTTAAAATAAAAGAACGCTGCTTGTCACAGGTTCAGAAACTGAGAATGAGCCTTAAACGGATAAGAATGAATGGAAATGAGAGGAAGAAGGAAGCAGAGGTCTGGGATAAAACGCTCCATTTCGTCTCTCATGTCTCCTGTAATACAGCCTGTAAGGCCAGACGCCCTCATTATGCACTCACTGTGAAAACATACTCACCAGTGTTTCCTCCGAGCCGCAGACGTCTGTCGTGTGTCCTCTGCATGAACTCGAACATATGTTGCAGAACCGCGTACGGTGCGAGGGCCCGTCCCTTTATACTGTCAGCTTATACTCTAGAGCATAAGTGTGTGTGTGTGTGTGTGTGTGTGGTTGAGTGCGTTGAGTGGTTGCATGACAAAATGTCCAGCAGTTTCACCAAAATGGCCCATCTGTAGTATCGCTGCCTTTAAGTGTTTGTTAAGTCTGTTTTCACTGCAATTACCCGAGCAAGAAAACGGCACTTTCGCATGTCAGCTCTCGTTCCTGTAACGACATCAGGAACCGCCTTCACGGGACAACCGCACACTCCACCACACACAAAGAGCTCAGTGTATCGGCGTGCGTGCGTGCGTGCGTGTGCATGTGTCTGCACTCCTGTACCACCTAAATTGCCTGTAACGCAACACCGGAGGACGCGGGAACGCAAAAATACGGGAGAGCTGGGAATTCCAGGTGGGGAGGACGAGGGAAGGAACAATCAGGAAACGATGGGGCGATCAAAGCCTTCCGCTTACGTGAGCGATGACATTTAAAAAGGCCGACCGAGCGGACTGGTGCAATTTTCGTGTCAGTCACCGAAAACAGAGAAGTCATGAAAACCGTGGATTAACTGGGATTTAAGTCAATAGCTCGAGGAATACGAGACTTTACGTACTGTGGAACCTTCGCATTTGGACTTGATGATGATGACGTGACATATGCTGTTATTTAATGATGTCCCACCCACCAAAAAAAAAGCTTACAGTTTGGTGTAGAAGGGCGTCCATCACACAAAAATGCAGCATCTTTTTTTCAGTAAAGATAATCAATCATTTTACATCACAAGTGAAGACAGCAGCCAAAGGAAACGCTGCAGGTGAAGCAGTGGTGGCGAATCCAATGCTTCCACATACATACAAGTCAAAAACTGAAACAAACAAGGGAACATTAAACTCCATATTTAAATGAAAATCACATGACTTCCAACCTTGAGTTATTTTTTCCCCAAAATGGTGTGAACATGGTTACTGGATCCAGAGGGTGTAGGGACCAGAGACCTGATTTGGACTTTGAGGACAGGTGACTCAAGACTTGATCTGCACCAGAAGAGAAATGACTCAAAGCGTGACTGGAGAGACCAGACTGAGTTGAGATTTAACTTTACCTGGAGTGACCCAAAACTCCACTTGTTCTTTGGTGTCAGAATTCAGAGTTGATTTTGGATTGGGGAAAAAAAAGGGTCTGGAGAAGATTTGGACTGGAGGGTATACTGTAGGACTTGAGGGATTGATGATTAGTTTGAACTTGACGGTATGTGACTGATGAACTGACAATAAGAGATGACTTGGAGTTGAGTTTTATGGGACTGGAGACTACAGCAAAAGTAACAGATTCAACTTCAGGCTCATTTTCTGTTGAAGAACAAATGACACAAGAGGCAACTTTGAATTGAGAGTAAGTGACTCAAGAACTTGACTTGTTCTTAAAGAGCTTGGTCTTCAAAACATGACTGGACTTGACTAGATACTGAACTACAGCCGTGGCCCAAAGTTTGGAGAATTACATAAATATTGGAAATTGGAAAAGTTGCTGCTTAAGTTTTCATAATAGCAATTTGCATCTACTCCAGAATGTTCTGAAGAGTGATCAGATGAATCGCATGGTCCTTCTTTGCCATGAAAATTAACTTAATCCCGAAAAAAAAAACTTTCCACTTAATTTCATTGCCGTCATTAAAGGACCTGCTGAGATCATTTCAGTAATCGTCTTGTTAACTCAGGTGAGAATGTTGACGAGCACAAGGCTGGAGATCATTATGTCAGGCTGATTCGGTTAGAATGACTTGTTAAAGGGAGGGTGATGCTTGAAATCATTGTTCTTTCATTGTTAACCATGGTGACCTGCAAAGAAACGTGTGCAGCCATCATTGCGTCGCATAAAAATGGCTTCACAGGCAAGAATATTGTGGCTACTAAGACTGCACCTAAATCAACAATTTATAGAATCATCAAGAACTTCAAGGAAAGAGGTTCAGTTCTTGTTAAGAAGGCTTCAGGGCGTCCAAGAAAGTCCAGCAAGCGCCAGGATCGTCTCCTAAAGAGGATTCAGCTGCGGGATCGGAGTGCCACCAGTGCAGAGCTGCTCAGGAACGGCAGCAGGCAGGTGTGAGCGCATCTGCACGCACAGTGAGGCCAAGACTTTTGGAAGATGGCCTGGTGTCAAGAAGGGCAGCAAAGAAGCCACTTCTCTCCAAAAAACAACATCAGGGACAGATTGATCTTCTGCAAAAAGTATGGCGAATGGACTGCTGAGGACTGGGGCAAAGTCACATTCTCGGATGAAGCCTCTTTCCGATTGTTTGGGGCATCTGGAAAAAGGCTCGTCCGGAGAAGAAAAGGCGACGCTACCATCAGTCCTGTGTCATGCCGACAGTAAAGCATCCTGAGACCATTCATGTGTGGGGTTGCTTCTCATCCAAGGGAGTGGGCTCACTCACAATTTTGCCCAAAAACACAGCCATGAATGGTACCAAAACACCCTCCAACAGCAACTTCTTCCAACAATCCAACAACAGTTTGGTGAAGAACAATGCATTTTCCAGCACGATGGAGCACCGAGCCATAAGGCAAAAGTGATAACTGAGTGGCTCGGAGACCAAAACATTGAAATTTTGGGTCCATGGCCTGGAAACTCCCCAGATCTTAATCCCATTGAGAACTTGTGGTCAATCCTCAAAAGGTGGGTGGACTACAAAAACCCACTAATTCTGACAAACTCCAAGAAGTGATTATGAAAGAATGGGTTGCTATCAGTCAGGATTTGGCCCAGAAGTTGATTGAGAGCAGCGCAGTCGAATTGCAGAGGTCCTGAAAAAGAAGCGCCAACACTGCAAATACTGACTCTCTGCATAAATGTCATGTGATTGTCGATAAAAGCCTTTGAAACGTATGAAGTGCTTGTAATTATATTTCAGTACATCACAGAAACAACTGAAACAAAGATCTAAAAGCGGTTTAGCAGCAAACTTTGTGAAAACTAATATTTGTGTCATTCTCAAAACTTTTGTCCCTGACTGTATACCAACTATAGATTTACTAACAAATGACCTCATGCGACTTGAATCTCAAGTTGTAATTGAGTGTCGGACTCGAAAAGTGATTTGAGATAAACTGGATGTAGGCTAAACAACTTACGATGGTGACAGGAAGCTCAAGACTGGCTGAACTTGGTTTGTAATGGAGGATAAATAACTTGAGACTCAATAAGGCCTTGAAATTGTAAAATGGCTCGGGAGTCAACTTCGACTCAAGACATGAATGGACTTTAGAGTAAGTAACTAGAGCCTCAACTTTGGACTTTAGCGCCAGACTTGAAAGTCGATTTGGACTGGAGTGTGTGTGATTGGAGTGGAGTTTGATGAAAGCGAAATCACTTGCGACTCGACCTAAACTTTACGGTACGTTACATCAGACTCAAGTTTGGACTGCAGTAAGTGACTTACTCAGAAAACTCAGGACTGACTGAAAGGTACAGAACTGAGAACTCAACTTGGGAATTAGAACTTGACTTGGGAAAGTAAGAGGTAGCTATTCTTGCACGGACAATATTTTCTCTATCAGATTGAAAACTAAACCATTCACACTGACGTCAACTGTATGTGTGTTTACATGCAAGCATTTAATCAGAACGTAGGTAATTGCTGTATTTTATTTCTCAGGTAAGGTTGGACTTTGCAACTTTCCTGTCAACTTCCACCTTCTACGTTATGTTTGGTTACAAGAATTCGGTCTCGTCCCTGATTGGTCAGAAGCTTTACTCTGTATGAAGCCCAAGCCAATTAGTGCTCCTTTCTCAGCCAAGGTGAAGGTCTGAAATAAAGACAGGTGGGAGGGAAGTTGTTCTTGATCAGGAATAGTATAAATTTCCTTCTAGTCATCTGATGTAACTCCGACATGGAGCAAGCATGAGCAAAAAGCATATGTTTATCATCAACCGGAGAGAAATGATCAGATCCAGTATTAACATGGCTGATATTTCCCTCCTGAAGGGACCATCGGTGGTTTAGTGGAATTTGAGGGTCCATGTAAACGCACCTAGTGTTTAAGATGACTTGGACTTGAGGTTAAGTGACTGGAGACCCAGGATTGACTGAAGGATATGTAACTGAACATGACGTGAAACTTGGGGTGCGTTAAATGACTCGAGTCTCAACACGACCTTGAACGGATGTATAACTTGAGCCTCAACTGGAGATTAAGTAATCTTAGACTTGACTGAAAAGCCCAAAGAAATCCAAACTATGCTCTTGAAATCTACAGCTAAAATCTAGTATTGTGTTGAACTAATCTGGAGAGAAATCTGAACCATGTTTTTTTTTTTTTTGGACTAAAGTTTCCAGGTGTTTCTGGATTTGGGCGTCATCTACAGTACTCAAGTGCAGGATCTCTCTGTAAAGCAAGCCGGAGAATTCAGATGCTCGAGTGGAGCCGTCAGACTAACGATGTATCCACATTCAGTGCGCGGCTCTATCTCGGGGAAAACACTAACACATGTGCTGGTGTCTCTCGCTCTAATCTGACGTTTGGCTCCTGATGTTTTTTTGTCTGCAAAAAGCTTGGGGATTTCTTTTAAACAGATAGTATGGTATAAAAAAAAAAAAAGAAAAAGTGAATGATCTACTACAACATAAAGTTAAGTCCAGCATCAAGACCGAGGTTTGACTTCAGACTGATCGGAAACCCAACCACGACCTTTCAATCCCAATGTCAAACTATTACGAAACTATTACACGGCGTTCAATCTATTAGCCAACACGTCGTGCATTACAGTGTGGAGTTACGCACGTTGTCTGGAGAAATAATCGAGAACAGGCTTTAAACAAAGCTTAGTGTCGTCAACAAATGGTCTCGAAAGGGAAATTAGAACAATGTGAAGCATTACGTTTCAGAAAACTCTGAACTCCGTGGTTTCAGCATGACATTTTAGCTCAAAACCACATTGCGTTTTTTTTTTCTTCTCTCTCTCTCTCTCCTGAAGTCATAACTCTTGTTCTGGCTGTCGAGTCTCGGTTGAAACCCGGGCCCCGCTAACACTGCACGGATTTCACCTGAATCGGGAACGTTCGGCTGCCAGAGGAACTCGATGCTCTGTGGCATTAATGCGTAATTGCCTGACGAGGGTTTTAACGTTATTGCGGAAACCTAAGAAGAGGAGACCTGGAGGCAAGGTTCTGTGCAGAATCGGACACCAGGACATCGAATTAAATCGGAATTAAGGATCCAGATGGGATTCTTTAACACGGCTTAACTTTAGAATACTGATAATAACATAAAGAGCGTGTTTAATAAAAGTGCTTAGATTATAGCGCCGCAACTTCTGTCATTTTCCTCGCGCGCTGCCATGGTGATGTCCTCGTTACGTTAAGACGATCCTTTTTTTTTTTTTTTTTAAATGACGGAAGGAGTCTCCAGTTTCAGTGCCGTGTACAGCTGTAAGTGACATTCCAGAATTCATCGCATTAATTGGCGAAGGAGTTGTTACAGTCATGTACTGCAAGGAATAATACTGCATTATGAAACCCTGAAGACTCGCTCGTTAAACGAATTACGCGTTCAGGTCTGATCCGTGATTAAGTTTACTTTAAAATACCACGGCTTTACATAGCAGAAACATGAAACTATTTCTGCAGCAGAATTTACAGCAGACAACCAGACAGCTCCTCCCAAATTTAACCATGATGTCTAATCACTGCTCTTGCATACCTTTGGTAATGGCAGCTGAGCTGATTTTATAAAATAAAAACATGATTTCTGGATGATGGGCTTCACTCTCACAATGCACACAACCCAAAGACAAAATATTTCCACGTGGCATTTATAGAACAACCGGTTCGTTCATGCTGGCGAAAGACAAGCGCTTGGAAAGTAGTGTAGAGAGACGGTGAACTCGCAGGATATTAATGATTACAGCTCGGGGCTAGGGCTGTGGATGGTAAATGATATATTTAACCCTTTAACACTCTTATGACCTTTATTCTTAGATCACATGTTAAGTCATTGTAGATTATAAAAATGATACAACAATACGTGGACATGTATTGGTACTTTTACCGCAAAGTGAAATCTCAACCATTTGGAAGAGGTTCCTATACGGTGATGAGTTGAAAATATATTGAGTGATTTATTAACATCCTTTAAGTGATATGGAAAATCAAAGACGACAGGGTGAGCTGGAGGGTCTGAAGACAACGAGGTTCCTGCGCTGGCGCTGCAAAATCAGCAGGAAGAAATGTTTTTAATTTGCGAATAAATAACTTGCTGTGGAAGCCAGATTCCATCCTCAATTAAAGATGCAATGAATAATACAGTGGAACCTTGGATTGCGAGTAATGCGGTTTACGAGTGTTCCGCAAGACGAGCAAAGATTTTGAATAAATTTTTACTTGAAAAACCGAGCAAGTCTTGGGTTACGAGTGTCGAGTATCATGTATCACGCATGCGCTCTTGTTTTGACACCGAGCGTCGCGTGATCACAACTGAGCCAATGTTTTTTTTCGCCCTCTTGCACTGCAGAATTGTGGGTAATCGTCTCCCCTGCTGGGTCTTAGTGCTTGTCTCTTACTGGTATAATCAACGTCTCCCTCTCTCTTTTAGCGTGTCTCCCATGTTCCCATACACACTATCGCCTTTACATACCACTCCCGGTTTCACACGTACATAAAGACACACACACTCTGCTTTACACAGAAAACTCTGTCGCGATTCTTTTCAAAGGTAAGGTGCTGGTTCATTTGTTTTTTTTGTTTTTTTTTTACTTTACAGCAGTGATTCAGCATTCACAGGAGTGTCATTAGAGAGATTTCTTTTTTTCTGTTAAAACAGTGTTTCCGTTGTGTGTGTGTGTTTATTGTGAAATGTTATCAGCGAGGTGGGCGGAGGGAGGAGGCGTTTTACTGTCTAAGACGAGGCAAGGGAAGGGGCTTATTCCAAACACACACACACAAATACATGCAGCCTGCGCACACAAATGGAAACACTTATCTGTCGGGATTTTTAAAAACCTTTTTTTTTTTTTAAGGTAAAGTGCAGCTTAATTTGTTTTATTTTGTTTTATTTTTACTTTATATAATTATAGAATAATAGAAAAATTTTTTCGGTATTTATTTTTTTGGGCTGTGGAACGAATTATTTGAGTTTTCATTATTTCTTATGGGAAGATTTGATTTGGTTTACGAGTGTTTTGGAATACAAGCCCGCTTTCGGAACGAATTATGCTCGTAATCCCAGGTTCCACTGTACTCTGATTACATACTGCGTAAGATGAATTATAAACAAAAAAAACTTACTCAATGCCAAACCTAATGGTGATTTATTGTAACGCAGCCCCTCAAATTAATTATTACTTTTGTTTTAAAATTCAAGCAAAATACTCGAAACTTCAGGTTTAGTGGGTTAACTCGAAGTTGTGGTTGCTAAGCAACCTGACGGGTAATGAATAAGGTACTTTATAGACATTAAGACTAACACCATTTAAAATGTCTTCAAAGTTGTCATAATATTAATACAGAATTCAGTTTTCACAAAGCAACTCAGGAAATCAGATTTTAGCATCAGAATTATTCAGGAGTATCTAGCCGGTTAGCCAGAGCGCTAACTAACATGCCTGCGCTGTGTGGTGTTGTGCTACGCTGTGTTGTGCTGCGCTGTGTTGTGTTGTGAGTGTGTCGGGTCTGACAGACGGAGCAGCTCAGTGGGTGGTGAAATCCTTCAGACACATGCTGCATTACAGCGGCTGAACGCTTTCCCAAACCAGTTGCCAGACTGGTCCATTGACTAAACACCAGTGACGGGTTGGTGGTTACGGGCATCGGGGCGAACACGCCAGCCAGGACGCAGCGCTGCGTCCTGGCATCAGCCGTGATTGCAGAAACATTACGCGTGTTTTACGGATTCTTGTGTTTAAAAAGCAAGTGAGAGCCAGACGCTGGAGGTTCAGACTGCAGAGAGAGAGAGAGAGAGAGAGAGAGAGAGAGAGAGAGAGAGAGAGAGAGAGAGAGACTCATCACAGGACACGGCCAGGAGGATGCTGCAGTCCCTCATTCTTTTTCTCTCTTTCTTTTTTCTCTTCCTTCTTTCTTTCTTTTCTTAATTTCTTCCTACCTTCTTTCTTTCCTTCCATCGTCTCTTCATGCTTTCTTTCATTCTGCTTTTGTTCTTTATTTCTTCCTTCCCCTTTCCTTATTTTCTTCCATCATCCTCTCTTTCCTTATTTAATTTTTTCTTAACTCCACTCTCTTTCCCTCACTTTTTCTCCCTTTCCTTCTTCCTTCTTTCTCCTTCAATCCTCCTTTCTATCTGTTCTTCTTACTTTTCTTGTCTCTTTCTTTATCCCTATTCCTCCTTTGTTCTTTCTTTCATCTTTTCTTGTTACATTTTTCTTTACACCTTTTCTTTCTTCCCTTCCATCCTTCCTTTCCCCTTCCATTATATTTTCCTCCATTTTTCTTTACTTTTCTTCTTCGCTTCCTTCCTACCTCTATGCTTCCCTTTCTTACTTTGCCGACTTTGTTCTTTCTCCCTGGGTTTCCTTCCCTCCTTTCTTCACTTCCCCCATTTCCTTCCCACTTTTCCTTTCTTCCTTTTCATTCTTCCTTCTCCTCTCTTTCCGTCCCATCCGTACCTCTCTCCTGCCCCGGACCTCCTCTGCTTCACCTCACCCTGGGGTTGATTAGTTTCCTGCAGCAGCGCTACACTTGCTGTCTGATTCTTTGGCTTGTTGCCGCTTTGCTTTGTTCTTGTGTGTTAACACCGAGAGCTCGGTGCGCTACAGCAGGAATTTACAAATCTTAATCACACACACACTTACTTTTACTTCACCCAGATCCTCAGTAACTTTATCGGCAACAACACATTCTTTTAATTAAAAGGCCTGTCCGTGTGTGTGTGTGTGTGTGTGTGTGTCCGTGTGTGTGCGCTATACAAAGGCCAATTATTCTTGCCTTGTCATAATAAATCAGAGCGCTAATGTTACAGAGGAAAGTGTGTGTGTGTGTGTGTGGGTCGATGCCAAAAAAGCCGTGATGCCTGATCCTGTCGTCTTTTCTTTATTACACTAAAATATGATGTCATGGTTTGAAAAATTATAGCAATTAATCAGAGCTACTGAATCCGATCCGCTCGACTGGTCTCTCACACACACACACACACACACACACACACACACACACAGTGAGTGAGGTAAACTGCACAGGTCGCGAGTCGTCTCCGCTCTGATTGGATGAAACTGGGAGTTTAAGGTTCATGGGGTTTTTCACACGGACTGAGCCGGAGCGCTGCCGGACTCTTATAAAACAAAGAACATAAGGCGAATGTAACGGAGGTCATGACCCTAAAAGCCACAGAGATTTGTAGCTAAACTACATGAGAAAAAAGTGGAAAAACACAAAAACACACAATGACAAACATCAAAACACGTCAAGTACAGAATGTAAAAGGGCGGTAATTACTTTTTCACTGTAATTCAAAAGTCATTATGGTTTGTCCGAGCGTGAGGCAACATCGGCCGAGCGCTAAAACGGGAACGCTGCAACATTCCGTAGACAAACCCGGCAAAAGTAGCCATTACAGTAAAATCCCACAAGGTATCAGTGAGGCGCGCCCCCCCCCCCTTCACTCTCTGTTAGGCGGGTCCTCGGGCCCGGAGGTGGACAGAGGTCACGGACGAGACCACAGCGTGCCCAAACGAGGACAGATCCCAAAAAACAGGGCAGATGAAAGGAAGGGCGTGGCCTGTGAGGCTGGAGAGGAAACGGCAGTCAATAATCACACGGAGAAACGACTGAGGAGCGTGAACGAGAGGCGGAAAAGAGAGGAAACACACACGGAGGGAACTGACCACATGTCTCACACGTGTGTGTGTGTGTGTGTGTGTGTGTGTGTGTGTGTGTGTGTGTTAAGGGTGGAGGTCATGTGGTCAGAAAAGCAATGATAAAGAAATGCAGAGAGACCCCGGCAATAACACACACACACAGTACAGTGCCATTACTTTTGATTTTGCTCAATAATAACAATAATAATTATATATATATATATATATATATATATATATATATATATATATATATATATTTTTTTTTTTTTTTTAATAATTGAAAGAATTATTTTTGTATTAAATATATAAAAACTATTAAATGAATGATAAAACATTACTGAATATTATTTTATCTTAAGTAAATTAATAAATTATTTAAACATTATTAAAATAGTTAATTAAATATTATATTTAATTATATTAAAAATATTAGAAATATTATAGTGAATGAAATAAATTGCACAAACTAACAAACAAATAAAAGTAATTGGAATAGTTAATTATAATTACAAAATTAATACAAGAATGTAAAAACTAAATAAACAAATAGATTTTTTTACTTTTACTAAATAACCAAAATAAACAAGTAAATAAAACTTTAAAAACTTTTAAAGTTAATTACTGATTTAACATATGTGTGTATAAAATTTTATGAAATAAATAAATAGATTTTTTTTTAACATGGAACGAATCATGAAATAAATATTTCCTTCAATAAATAAATATTTAAATAAAAAAAATCTTATTGTTTTAAGTAAAGATTTATTAGAGATACTATAAATATTTATTTATTATATAAATTGGTAGGCCTTTCGACAATGCCCGTGCCTCTGCGTGTGTGTGTGTGTGTGTGTGTGTGTGTGTGTGTGTGTGTGTGTGTGTGTAAGGCACACCACTCACTAGAGGCTCTTTACTCTTGACCAGGCGGATGATTTTGACCGAATCTTCATCATCATCAACGTCGTCTGGAAGAGGAGGAAGCTCAGGGTCATAACTCTTCTGAGCCACCGTGTCATGGACCGACAACAAACTCTGTACAGAGAGAGAGAGAGAACACTGTCAAACACACACACACACACACACACACACACACACACACACACACACACACACACACACACAGTAGCGCCAAAAAGAGTCATTTATCTGATCTGGTACATGTGAGTGTGTGTTGGCAAAACAGCTGTGTTTTGATGGTCCAAATGTGTGTGAGCGTGTGTGTGTGTGTGAGATAAATCAGAGCTTCCCCCTGATAAATGAGGCTGTGTCTGAAAGGATTAGTCTCAGTGTTTCATTACCGCGCTCTCTGCCAATCAGATACACCGCTAGAATATTCCAGTAAATGCAAAAAAAAAAAAGAGGTATCTAAAATTCACAACGTTTTACACTTTAATTGTAAAACTAAATATTTTATTTACTTACTTTACGATTTAGTTATTACATGCGCTCCAGTTCCTCTGTTTCTTTCTTTCTTTTTATTATTATTATTTAACGTGTTATTATTATCTTGGGTTATTCCCAGACGACGGCGGTTTCGGTGAATCCGAGCGGATCCCGAGAGGACGAGAAGATAATGAAGTTCTCAGTTGTCTCGGATATTTCACGCGTGCCAAGCGCGAGAAATAAATGAGCGGGAAGAAAAGAGAAAAATGAAGTAAAGGAAAGAGGAAATTTCGAGGTTCATTATTCAGCCTGTTTAACGGTGATGTGTGTATCAGGTGCTTCTGGGAAACGTTCTCTCGTCCTCTTTCCTGCTCGCCGTTCCGGAAGACGCGTCGCGGATAAAAAACGAGCAGCAGACGGAGGAAACCTGTCTGTTTTAGGAGACGACGACAAAAAAAAAAAAGAGAGAGAGAGAACGAAAAGAAAGAAAGATATGAAGGTGGCAAGCAGCGTCACGGGCGACACAAACGTTTTGGATCGTTTAACAAACGCCGAATTGAACCAGTTGTGTGAAATTTCATCTACGCAACTATTTTATTAAAGCTATCAACATTCCAGCGTCTTTCCAACCAACCACACAGTCAGTTTCCACGCAGAACAAGTGCACTTTTTTTATATAGGAAATATAACGTGGATTGCAAATCTGATCCTGCTCTTAAAATCTGATTTATTGCTAAACCACAGCGAGGTCGAGTTCAGAAGATTTTGACCAGAAGCTACAGGTTTATATTAATGCACTTGTTCGGTTACGTATCTTTTCTGTGAAAACAGTTGCTTTTTAATGAACACTCCATATTTACTCATTCGAAACTGTTGCTATGGCGGCAATATCTGTGATGAAGGAGTCTCCAGGGTCAAAGGTGAAGCTGCAACTTAAGGCTTTCTGACATTTCCAGAGTAGACAAGTCAACACTTTATAATGTGATTGACAGGCTGGCTTTCTGTCTTATGGTTTCTCGAGAGAGAGAGAGAGAGAGAGAGAGAGAGAGAGAGAGAGAGAGAGAGAGAAAAACAAGACAAACTGTACTTGAGTAAAAGTATTGATGCCATAAAGTAAATATTACTCAAGTAAAAGTACAAGTCTTCCATTTACTTGTGTACTAGAGTAAGAGTGCAGAAGTACTCAACTTCAAATTTTGAACTTAAGTATCCAAAGTTCTGGGTTTGTATCATCTCTCGCCGTAGCGTTTCATTTTAGCTCGGCTTCTGATTTCACACACCTGTTTAGTTATCAGGTGTCGTAATGGAAAGGCAAGTCAATCAACAATGTCTAACAATCAGCAGGTGGCGAAAATCCAGCTTCAAATACTACAGAGCACCCTGGGTAAGGAAACACAACGCCGTGCAGAACTGTAGTGAAGTAAATGTACAAGTATTTGATGAACTCTTGTGGAGAAGAAAAAAAAAAAAGTGTAAAAATTCCTCAAAAAAAAAAACTACTCAAAATACAAATACAAGAAATACCCAAGTACATGCACTCCCATCCCTGAAAAAGACTTAAAGATAAAAATGTATGTGCAAGTTGCCGAGCTGTAAGAGGAATAAAACACTTCAGCGCTCGATGTGATGGGAAAATAATCAGCTCTGCGGTGGATACAGTGACTCTGCGCTAAAACAGCAGGAACTGATGAGGAAAAAAAAAAAAAAAGTCAATTTTGTGAAGGATGGAGGAGCGTATGAGGGTAAGAGAGTCAATATCTAAAAAATATACCTGACCTACAGTACAGACCAAAAGTTTGGACACACCTTCTCATTCAAAGAGGTTGAATTTGTATTATGGCAAGAAAAAAGCAGCTAGTTAAAGAAAAACGAGCGGCCATCATTACTTTAAGGTAATGGAGGTCAGTCAGTCCGAAAAATTGGGAAAACTTTGAAAGTGTCCCCAAGTGCAGTCACAAAGAGCATCAAGCGCTACAAAGAAACCGGCTGACATGCGACATGACTGGCCCAGGAAAGGAAGACCGAGAGTCGCCTCTGCTGCGGAGGAGAAGTTCATCCGAGTCACCAGCCTCAGAAATCGCAGGTTAACAGCAGCTCAGATCAGAGAGCAGGTCGATGCCACACAGAGTTCTAGCAGCAGACACGTCTCTAGAACAACTGTTAAGAGGAGACTGTGTGAATCAGGCCTTCATGCTAGAAGATCTGCTAGGAAACCACTGCTAAGGACAGGCAACAAGCAGAAGAGACGCGTTTGGGCTGAAGAACACAAGAAAGAAAACTCGCTGAATGAGAAGGGGTGTCCAAACTTTTGCTCTGTACTGTATCTGTGGATTAGCGCTAAACTGGGGACGGGGGGATTGGCACATGGGTGGGGAAAAAAAAAAAAAGAAGAAGAAAAAAAAAAAACAGAACAGAGTCAAGTTTTGCGAGATCTCACAAACATTTTGAGGGATCTCGCAAAACTTGATTCTTCAGCATTACTGATTTAGTTGAGCAGGTGGAAGTAATGGCAAACTTTATCCTTGACCAGGAAGGGGCGTGCTACCGATCCAGTCCAGTGAGTGTCAGTAATGCACCTAAAAAGCTGACGGCCAACCACGAAAAAATAAAGAAGAAGCAAACGGGCTAATGTCCCTGATTAGTCCTCATCTATCTGGCTGAAGAGTTGAAACAGCTGGTTTAGTTAAAGGATGGAACACATACACATGTGGCAGGACTTTTACCTCCTGAGGACTGAAGGTGTCCAACTCTGCACACAGAATGGCTAAACTGCGGGACCTTCAGGAAGAGGGAAGGGTTACGCGAGTGACACCAGAGTGCTGCAGATGTCTCTTAAACTCCAAATCCAGAATAAAGGAGAATAAAAGGACATCATACTAAATACTGATCGCTGTAGAGCAATTTAACTGCATAAAATAGCAAATGATTCTTATTTTCTTGATTTCCATTATTTAAAAAAAAAAAAAAAAAAAAAAAAAAAAAAAAAAAAAAAAAAAAAAAAAAAAAAACGTTCTAAGAATTTGTCCTTTGCTGTTTTTTTTTTTTAAATTAAATGAATAATTATTCTTTATTCCGATAATTGTTTAAATAGTTGGAAAAATTCCAGTTGAAAAAGTTAAAAAAAAAAAAAAAAAAAAGTCTGCTTTCTCACACCACCCTCTTGTTGATTATTGTCCTCTCACAGCACGAGTCCAAAGCGTTTTACTCTTTACTCAAACGCTCACGGCCGCTCCGTGTGATCTGATACTGTATTAAGGGACACTTATGGAAGGAGTCTCCAGTGTCTTACGGCTCCGCGTGGCACTGCGTGTTGGCACGGAGTCTCCCTGTAACATGCTGCTGCACACTGGACACGCATGTCAACACCGAGTGTGTGTGTGTGTGTGTGTGTGTGTGTGTGTGTGTGTGTGTGTGTGTGTGTGTGTGTGTGTGTGTGTGTGTGTGAGATGCAGAAGGACTAATGCTGTTAGAGCTATAATCTAATAACCCAGTGAAAGACACACAGGCTGCTTTTAAAAAAAAAATTTTTTTAATTCCAGAGTCAGTGCCATGAAGGAGCGGCTTCAGGAAGGAGCGAGAACGATCAGGCTGGACATGTTCGCTGTGTGAGGTTTGAATCGTTACACCGGGGCTACGATGCTAACGGAGTGAGTGACACCCGGAAAACTTTTCCACAAATTCCACAGGGCTTACGTTCGAGATCTTATCCATATGCTGCTTTTAAACGACAACATTAAACACAAAAAAAACTCAGGCTCTGGAAGAGATCTCACTGTTTCACTGAAATGTGCCGGCGCTCGGCTTCTCAACACCGCAAGCCTTCATCACATACATCAGCTTTAAAAACAAACAAACAAACAAAAACAAATAAATGGTTATTTCCCTGATTTAATAACCATTTGATTATTTTTTTTTTTTTGCTAAAACTGATGAACAACAGATCTGTGCAATTTAATAAAACTTCGGTTGAGTCGATTCAATTAAATAATTAATTAATTAATTAATTAATTAAATGGGTCCATTTTCAGCAGCATGGTGGCGTAGGGGTCAGCACCGTCGTGTTGCACCTCCAGGGTCGAGGGTTCGATTCCCGATCCAGGTCTGTGTGGCTTTCCTCCAAATTGCCCGTAATATGTCTATCTGCTTGTGTGCCTTATGATATATTGGCACCCTGTCCAAGGTGTACCCCGCCTCATTCCCAGAGTCCCCTGAGATACCCAACACCTCCCTCCAAGCTACCCTGCACAGGAGAAGTGTTACAGCCAGCGAGTGAGTGAGCGAGCATCAGTTTATCAGTTTAATCCTCGATCCAGAATCACTTCACACTTTTTCACAATGGTTGAGAAAAAAACAAAACAAAAAAAAAAACACTCTGGTCTTTGCAGAAAACGCAAACTGCTTCGACTTTCTCCATTGTGCAAGAGTATCTCTGGGTCTTCTATGTTTAAGTTTACGTGCGGTCAGTGTTGCCAGAGTTTGCTGCCGGTTTCCAGCTCGAAGACTCTTCAAAAACCACCAGAGTGTTTCATTCGCTTCGGCATCCAGTCACTGTAGATTTGCAATCTGTAACGCTGCGACCGCGAGAGTGTACCGTACGAACAGCGCACAACTAACACAGCAGGCAGCCGAAGTCAACAGCAGAACACAAAAACAACAACAACAACAGCAACGCAACACCACCACCTAGGGGACGGGAGTGCGGAGGAGAGAAGCAGGCCGGGGTGGGAGTGCTCTGGTGCTCTAGTGCGTCCGCGACACGGGTACGCGTACTAGCACGCTTCCTAGGTTTTGTTTTAAATCAGCTTAGAAAATGTACGACGTGTATTAAAAAAACAAACATTTTTTAAATAGTCATAATAAAAGTTGAATTTCAGTTGAAACCAGCCCGAAGTTAGTCCCGCATAATCAAAATCAAAACCATCCAATTGGGCGAGAACCTACTGCGTCGCGTGCGCTGCCACCTACTGGACTGGAGCGTGGAGAAGAAGATCGGCAAGTAAAAAACAGATCCGCTTCGTACGAGACGCAACATTTCAACAACCAACAGCAGACGTTACCCATCCTTATAATGTTTATTAGATACTTTTAGTAGCTTTTAATACTTCAGCACCTGTTAGAAATTAAGAAGCGCACAAAAAAAAAAAACTACTCGATTACAGTAACGCGAGTAAAATGTAATTCGTTACTTTCCACCTCTGTAAACAGATAGCAGGAAAAGTCCCGCAATCACTTCCTTTCCAGACAAACGTTTCCATGACTGTGGTGTTGCTTTCATATACAACACTATGGGGAAAAATAACATGTAGCATGAAAGTAGCAGAGGTCTCTGGTGCCTTTGGTAAATGCGAGTAGCTAGTTGGCTAGCTTTGCGAATTTGATAGACAGTACACGCCCACAAGTTAAAAAAAACAAAAAAAAAAAACAACAACCAGTAGAAAGAAGCGAGCACTTGTGGTGACTTGTGGTTAAAAGTACATCACTGGTTTAAGCAAACGCCAGGCTGAACCAGGCGTAAACTACACAAGGTCATTTTATTTTAAAAAAAAAAAAAAAACAGAACTTGACCTTCGACATTAAAACACTCCTGTGGATCCGTCCATCACTTTCAGCTGAAAGAATGTTAATAAGAGCACCGCCTGACCTCACCGTGACCCCTAACACCACCATCCTGTCAACTGATCAAACCCCGCCTGTGTGTGTGTGTGTGTGTGTGTGTGTGTGTGTGTGTGTGTGTGTGTGTGTGTGTGTGTGTGTGTGTATGAGAGAGAGAGTGATCACCCGAACCCCACCTGTGAACAGCTCTAGATGTAAACACACAATCTGAAGTTATGGAATGAGGAAACCCTAATTGCTGCTCTCGTCGCCATCAGTATTAGAGGGACGTGACTGAAATGTGTTTCTACACGTGCAAATTGTAAAGGCACACTTTAAATGGAAGGTGTGTGTGTGTGTGTGTGTGTGTGTGTGTGTGTGTGTGTGGTGAGAGGGGCTCTGATTTATGTCTGCTCGCACCCGATTGATGGTTTCCAGCCGTAATGGAGAGAGATACAGTTACTGTAAGGCACAGAGACGCCATTCAGGCCCGTGGTGGCCATCTGCTTGTTCTTTAGTAGCACAGGAGAAGTAAGAGCAGGAGAAGAAGGAGGAGGAAACCAGGAGAAGGAGAAAAAGTGTGAGCTGGAAAAGGAGCAGGGGAAACAGGAAAAGAAGGATCAGAAGAAAGAGCAGGAGAAGAATTGGGAGAAGGAACAGGAGAAGAAGAAGGAGAAGAATCAAGAAAAGGAGAAGAATCAGGAGAAGGAGCAGGACTAGATGGAGAAGGAGAAGAATCAAGAAAAGGAGAAGAATCAGGAGAAGGAGCAGGACTAGATGGAGAAGGAGCAGGAGAAGAACCAGGAGAAGGAGAAGAATCAGAAGAAGGAGCAGGGCAAGATGGAGAAGGAGCAGGAGAAGAACCAGGAGAAAAAAAACAGGAGAAGGAAAAGGGCAAGATAGAGAAGGAGCAGGAGAAGAATCAGAAGAAGGAGCAGGGCAAGATGGAGAAGGAGAAGGAACAGGGGAAGAATCAGGAGAAGGAGAAGAATCAAGAAAAGGAGAAGAATCAGGAGAAGGAGCAGGAGAAGTTGGAGAAGGAGCAGGAGAAGAACCAGGAGAAGGAAAAGGGCAAGATGGAGAAGGAGCAGAGGAAGGAGCAGGAGAAGAATCAGGAGAAGGACCAGGGCAAGATGGAGAAGGAGAAGAATCAAGAAAAGGAGAAGAATCGGGAGAAGGAGCAGGAGAAGAAACAAGTGATGGACAGGACAGAAGAAGGAACAAGAGGTGGAGGAGATGGAGAAGGAGGAAAAGGAGGAACAGGACGACCCATGACCCCGAAGCTGAGACAGAAAGGGGTCACGTGACACACCGTACCTTCACATGAGGGTTGGACAGCAGCTTCAGCAGCTCGGTGACGTCTGCACTCAGAGGTTTGGTCTGGAGCTCTGCAGACACCTGAGGCGGAGACAGAGACCTTTAGGACACGCATCTGTATGACATGGTGATTAGTCTCATGTCGCTGTCCAAATGTCCTCTCTCTCCTGCTGTGTCTGTCTCACTCTCTCTCTCTCAATTCAACTGGCCTGACTGTAATCTCTCTCTCTCTTTCATTTTTTTTCTCAAATTTCGCTTCTGGTCTTCATCCTTCTCACCATCTTTTTCTCTTTAGCTGTCTCTATTCTCACCCTGTCTGTTTGTCTCTCTCTATCTCCCTGCCCCTCATCTATTAGTCTTCCTGTCTCTCTCATCTCATTCTTTCAGTCTCACACCCGTCTCTGCCCCCATCGGTCTTTAGCTCTTTAGTTCCCTGCATCTCTCTGGTGTCTCAATGTATTTGTCTCCCTCACTTCCCCCCCAAACTCCGTATTCTCTCTGTCCATCTCTTTCTGATTCTGTCTTTATCCTCCATATCTTATCTTCTCTCATCACCTCTTTAGCTCCTCGTCTCTCCCGTCTCTCTTACTTAACCTCCCATACGTCTCTCTGCTGCCGGTTGAATTTCTTTACTGCCATCCTGTGGGCGAATACGGAACTGCACCTCACACTGACTAGTACAGTGAGACAGACGCGAATGTGAACACACTTTTCTCTTCTTCTGTGTGTGTGTGTGTGTGTGTGTGTGTGTGTGTGTGTGTGTGTGGTTGTGGTGTGTGTGAACATATTAAATGAGCATTAGTACGGCCCACCTGCAGTGCCAGTCCTAGACGGCATCCCGGACCAGACGGAGGTTAAAACGTAATTTAACGTCATGCTATAAATCCCAGGTCCATTAGCGAAACTTAACACTGAAACGTGGAGCGCTGGCGAACCAGCTGCGGCGTGCAAAACAGCGTCGTATGGAAAGTGATCCGGCTGCACGAACGACAGGGGGGTGATGTGAATCATTTGGGAGCTTTGATTGACTGCGTGCACACACACACACCTACATGTCAGATGATGCCGGTGCGGAACAGTTTGATCCACTAAAAGAAAAAAGGAAAAGCGTAAATCTCAGTAAATCTCAACTGCAGCCTTTAGATCCGGAAGCGAGGGACGGGTTCGAGGCCCGGGTTCACAGGAACACATGATGGTGTGGCCGGACAGAGCGTGGGAAACAAACAAACAAACAAACAAACAAACAAACGCGCACGGAGCACCGTGTTCGGCTTGATGAGGCTTAGAGCTAAAAAAACAAAAACACGCGATCTCGTCAGAAATCAAACACAACCAAAGGATGGTGTTGGTTTTTCTTTTATTATCGTTTCTCAACACAGACAAACAAGAAGCTTTCCTGAATTCTGGTCCCTGATTGGTTGGAAGGAAATGATTCGTTTCCTATAGCTCTGTCGAATCACAGCCCAGAACAACACAGGACAACATCTGTGCACAAAATCTCAAGAGGTAGCACTTAAGTCACGAGATCATCTCATGTCTGTGAGTGAGCGTGCTGTCTGGGTGGGAGGGGCCTACATTCCCTTTCCTGTCAATCATAGCATCATGAGTCGATCTTCGGTGTCATTTACACTACACACCACTGTATATACTGTAAGGGGTATATAAGTGTTTGCCCCTTACTTCTTTTTTTTTTTTTTGCTGTGATAAACCACAAAACACTTTTTCACAAAGGACTATGTAGTTTTGGATTTTGTTTTTCCTTAATAATAGAAACTTAAATTTAAAAACTGCATGATGTGTTTACTTGTGTTATCGTTTACTAATACAGTGGAACCTCGGATTGCGAGTGACACGGTTTACGAGTGTTCCGCAAACCGAGCAAAGATTTTTAATAAATTTTTAATCGGAAACCGAGCAAGTATTAGTTTACGAGCGCCGAGTATCATGCATCACGCATGCGTATTTTGCTTATTTTGACACCGAGCGTCACTCTCTGAACTTTTCATTATTTCTTATGGGAAATTATGTTTTGGTTTACGAGTGTTTTGGAACATGAGTCCACTTCGGGAACGAATTATGCTCGTAATCCAAGGATCCACTGTATTTAAATTTGTTTGATGATCTGAAACATTAGTGTGACAAACATGCAAATTCCAAAAAAAACGATTTTCTCTTTTTTACAAAATAAAATTATAATAATAAATGAAGTAAATGAAGAGAATTTTAGTGAATCGAAGCCTGTGTTTGTAGAACTGAGGGAAGGATGAATTCCAGGACAGATTTTAGTATTTTGCCTGATTTGTATCGAAGTTTTCAGCACTGCACAAAAGGTTTTTTTTTTTTTGTGTGTGTGTGTGTGTGTGTGTGTGTGTGTGTGTGAGATCTGGCAACCCAACCCTAGCAAGGACAAGACGTTGTCTGAGTGAGTGAATGTAATATTTGTGCGACTGCAAATAAACTGAGTTTATCAGTCAGGAACGAAGCCCAAATAAAACGCCGGCAGCAGTACCACTCTGTTCCGCGCTAAACTATAAAAGGTAAACGTCATTAATTGTACTGTATGTGATTGTAATTTATTAAGGTGCAGTTCCACATGGACAAGCTAACTCTGACCTGTAACATCACTCGCCTTGAACATCTGGAAGCAATTTTAGACAAAGTGGAATAGTGTGTTACGTAGGGACGGGGGACGTGGGGGGGGTAACATACAAACCTATGCAGTTATGAATCGCATTTTTTTTATGTGCTGATTCACATATTTTTGCATTATACAATTTTTTTTAAAACTATTGTTAAATTTATAATGGAGATGAACCGATTGATCAGCCTGGGACAGGAATCATCTGGTTTTCAGTTTGACTGGCCGTGACCGGTGATCCGCCATTCTGTACCGAGAGCGGAAGCTTCCGAACTACACAAACACATTTTTATGGCGCTACATTATCAAACATCACACGCGTTAAACACCTCCGATCTGCTTTTTTCTCCAAACTCTGTGACTGAATTAGTCTCAAACTCACACACACACACACACACACTAGCGGTGTTGTGAGGCTGGTGTAAATCCGCACATGCTCAAAGCCACTCAACCCGCGCTCTCACTGTCGAGTTGAGTTTTGAGACTTCGGAGGCGGAGAAACATCACCGTTTATTTATAATCCTACAGGATCTCTGAACTGTAACAAGGCAGCTTTTTTTGTTTTGTTTTTTAAATTTGAGTTAAATGAAGTTTAAGTTTGTAGTGTTTAAACGCTGCGCTTTGTTTATAAGTGAGAAAACGAATGTTATAAAAAAACTTTAAAAAAAAAAAAAAAATTTTTAATTTGTAACAAAATCGGTGGAGAAAATCTAATATTGAATCAGGATATTTATAAAAATCTTTTTTTTTTTTTTTTTTTAAATACACAGAGGTAACTGACGTCCGATTCTCCGCTCTACGTTATCAGTGTCCAGAGATCGAGTGTGTGATCGCGTGTAAAGACACGTAAGCGTCTGTATAAAAGACCACACACGTGACGGTGTAGAGGACGAGGTCGCGCGAGGCCGGCGGTGCGACAGGCGTGGAGGTCCGCGGTGCTGCTGACCCGCTCACCAGGAGCGCTGACCTGCTAATGAGCCTCACCGCGGAAAGACTTTCACGTGTGTGTGATCGCATCCAGAGTAAACGACTGATATTTACACAGCCTTTGTGTTCCATGCGCGCGCGTGTGTGTGTGTGTGTGTGTGTAGTTGTGTTGATCCAGTACTTGGTTTATGTTACACAAAACACTGAGAGCTGAGCATTTTATAACACTAATGTCTTATACAGACTCTGTCACTCACACACACAGACACGCACACACACAGACGTGCCTCATCACATCCTCTCATCTAACCTTCTACATCCATCCATCTTCTCTCTACTTTATTTTTTCTTCTCCTCATCATGTGACTTTCTCTCTAATGCAACACACACACACTTCAGCGTGTGTGTGTGTGTGTGTGTATTTTAGGGTGTGTTTACATCCAAGTATAAAGAAAACAAACACACAGATAAGTGATCTTAAATCCCTGACTAAAGACAGATATAATTTTGATAAAAGTTAATGAAAACAGAAGTCTAAGAGAAATCTAGAGCAAATTTACTTATTTATTTTGTAATATAGTGGAACCTGGGATTACGAGCATAATTTATTCCAGAAGCCGAGCCATATTCCAAAACACTCGTAAGCCAAATCGAATTTTCCCATAAGAAATAATGAAAACTAAAATTATTTGTTCCACAGCCCAAAAAAATATACATAAAATAATTAATACAATATATAAAGTAAAAATAAAACAAATTAACATTGAAAAAAAAGTTAAAATAAATCCCGACAGATAAGTGTTTCCGTTTGTTCATGCAGACGCCGGGTATTTGTGTGTGTGTGTGTGTGTGTGTGTGTGTGTGTGTGTGTGTGTGTGGAATTAGCCCCTCGCCTCGTCTTACACAGTAAAACACCTCCTCCGTCCACCACCTCACTTAAGTTTCACAACTAACACACACAACGGAAACACGGTTTTAACGGGAGAAAAAGAAATCTCTCTAATGACACTCGCGTGAGCGCATACTAACGCAATCACTGCTGTAAAGTAAAAACAAAACAAATGAACCAGCACCTTACCTTTGAAAAGAATCGCGACAGAGCAGAGTTTCTGTGTAAATAAAACGTGTGCGTGAAGCCGGGGAGAGTGTGTGTGTGTCTAGCGGCCGAACGGAAAGGCCTAGCGCCACGGGACAAAGATGCGCTTCTTCTGCTCGACCAGCTGCATCCAACGGTACCAGGCTCGCCACTCTAGCCCCAACGGTTGCGGAGATGCGCCATATTGAAGAAACGGCGGTTAAACGCCATGATGAACGCCACCGCGGTTAAATGCGTTTAGCGGCCGAACATGTGACGCTTGGTGTTAAAACAAGAGCGCATACGTGATACATGATACTCGGCGCTCGTAAACTAATACTTTCGCTCGGTTTCCAAGTCAAAATTTATTAAAAATCTTTGCTCGTTCTGCGGAACACTCGTAAACCGCGTTACTGGCAATCCGCTGTATATTATTTACTCTGAAACATCTTACTTCACACAGACACACACACACACTATATAACGAGCAGTCTAAGATCAGAATTATGAACATTAATGTTAGATGTGATGCGTGTTCTGTAAATCTCAAACACTCAGTACATGTTTGTTTATAAGCATTTTGTAAGGGCGTGCAAACTTTTGCACTCTTTTGTCTCATTTGTAACATTAAGAATTTTGTGTTTTTGGGAGGAAAATATGTTGTGTGTGTTTGTGTGTGTACTCACTCCTTGAGCGAGAGCGCCAGCGCTGTCCAGTACAGGAGCAGGACACCTCTCCTCATAGTGCTGTAACTTCTCATGGATCTGAAACACACACACATGCACACAGAGATTAGAGACAGAGGCACACAAAAAGATTGAGAACAGAGGGAGACACACAAACAAAGAGGCAGACAGACAGGGACCTAGACAGACACTAAGACAGACATTCAAATAAAAGATAGACAGACAGACAGCGACAGGAACACAGAGGAACACAGACAGTTAAACAGACAGGGTCACATGTGGACAAAGCAAAACACTGACACAGAGACATGGAAAGAGAGAGAGAGAGAGAGAGAGACATACAGACACACAAAGTCAGACAGATACAGACAGGGACAAGGACAGAGAGCAAGAGGCAGTCAAATAGAGACAGACAAACGGACAGATAGACCGACCAACAGGGACAGACAGACAGATAAACAGACAGGGACACGCATTGGACAAAGAGAGACAGAGACACAGACAGACAGATACACTGACAAACACAGACAACAGACAGACATAGACACAGACAGACAAACAAATCAACCAACCAACCAGGGACAAGCAGACAGAGAAACAGACAGGGACATACAAACGGACAAAGAGAGACAGAGACACGGACTGAGACATAGACAGATGGACAGAAACATTGACAGTGTGCGTGTGTCCAACATTAAAACCACAGTGTGTAACGCATAACGGCAGAGGAACAGAATATTCCTGAGGCGACTGAGTCTAGAGTAAGTGTCGTCACTCCTGGTGTCCTGCAGGGCCGCAGCAGAGGGCTAGGTGAGGTCAGCATGGGGGTAAATTAAGGAGCAGGGCTGGAGTGAGTTTGGGGTTCAAGTGGCGTTCTGCCGGCTCCGCCCCTCCAGAACAGTCACCGCGTGCCACGTGACCGGTTCTGTTATGTGACCGGTTCTGCTGAGCCTCAACTCAAGGACACGACCTCGCTCTCTTTGTTTCACAGGCACTTACGGCGTAAAATTTAATTTACAATGAAATCACACACACGGAGCGCTCTTCAACCTCTTGATCTCTTGATATGTGACAACATTATAGTCATACATTAGAGTTAACTACATTATAGTTTTGGTTTCCTCGGAAACGGAACAACAATCACGCGAAGTACTGCGGGGGAAAAAAAAAAAACAGCGGAATCGATTTCTGGATTCTGATTGGTCAGGAGGGGACGAGAACAGTACTTGATAGCAACACGCTCGCTCTAGTACGTCATCGTTTCTATAGCAACAAAACACAGTACAAGGGGCAGATTTCTCTTTAATAAAATGCTAAGATAAACATATCACTGACGCGACCCCAAGTTATGTGTAAGCACATGTTTATTTAATGCTGATAGAAGGAGTCACCAGTGCGAGTGTCAGGAGGTGAAAACGTCCTAATCTAATTCTTTAATACTTATTAACGTTAGCCCCCAGTTAACGTTTTAGACTGATATTTTTCAGGCAAACAAAGACAACACTGTCAACTATTTTTGTCTAGGAACGTTTCAATAAATGACATTTATTCACAATGATCACCCTAAGTAATAAATACAAACTGCGATTAAGAGGAGCGAAACCTGCCTTCGTTTATACTCTGTGGACTCTAAGTGGAAACCTTTTTAGGTTAAATTTTTTTTATTATATAAACATCCTTACATCATTTTATTATGTAAACATTATTACATCATTAAGCGATTGGCCATTATTAGTAATATAAACATGAAAAGAACAATAAAGCAAACATAATTTACAAATCAAACAAGAACCAAAAAACACACCCCAAACATTAGAACAAAAAGAAACAAACAAACTAAAAATTATTTTAAAAACTAGAAAAAAAATGTTATAAAAAAATGAATAAAAAAATGTAATTGGGTGACAAAAAAAGAAAGAAAGAACTGAACTAAACAGAAGGCAGAGATTTAAAATATGAGATAAAAGATGTACTTAAAAAAGCTACTCCTCCCAGAGCATCTAATGTTTTCTAGTTTAAGAAAGATGATGGTATCTAAACCACTGAGATGTAGGAGGAGGTGTAGCAGATTTCCAGTGGATTAGAATACGACGCCGAGCTATTAAAGACATAAATGCAAAAATATCCTTTTATTCTGGAAACTTTTTTTATAGTTAAAATAAAACCTGCTGATGAAGCAAGACGGATCAAAGGGAAGCCGAAAACAACGGCGCAAACGTCCGTAAATTTCCGCACGAGCTAAGTGGCTGCTGGTGTATTTATCCTCCACTAAGCTTAATATTTGCATAAACCTGACCAGAAGGAATAAATGAACCGCAGCATTAAACAGAACTGATATGAAAAATGAGTGGAAGTTCAGGGTGCAAAAAGGGGCGGAGCTGCAATAAATCCTCGATGCTCATCGGGCCCGGAACAACGAGTCTTTGGATGGCCGTCGGGTCTTTGAGTAAACATGGCGGCGCTGAAAACACAAGCAAGGAAAAAAAAAAAAAAACATAACCGAGACTCACATCAGAAAAACAAGGCAGACAAAGAAAATTAGACATGACCAAAAAAAAAAAAAATAATGAAAGTGCTTTGAAACCATTTTTACCCTTCTGCTTTGAAACGGCGGTAAAAATGGAGGAGAAAATACACGGCGGTGATCCGTATCAGGAAGGTTAGCATGAAAATAACAGTAAGAAAGATGGAGGCAAATCAAAGCAGAGTGAAGAAATAAAAGCCAAGCAAAGCTGTGGCATGAGAGACGGAGAGACAGAAAGAGAGAGAGAAAAAGAGACAGGGTACGCGCGAGAAAGAGAGAGCGCGCGAGAGACAGAAACAGAGAGAGAGAGACAGAGAGAGAGACAGAGACAGAGACAGGGTAAGCGCATGAGAGAGACAGAGAACAAGAGACAGAGACGCGAGAGAGAAAGAGAGAGAGACAGAGAGAGAGAGAGCGAGAGAGAGAGAGCAAGAGCGAGAGACAGAGAGACAGAGAGCGAGAAAGAGAGAGAGACAGGGAGCGAGACAGAGAGCGAGAGAGAGACTAGAGAGAGAGAGAGAGACCGAGAGTGAGACAGAGAGAGAGAGAGCGCGAGACAGAGCGAGACAGAGAGAGTGAGAGAGCGAGAGAGAGCGAGAGACAGAGAGCGAGACAGAGAGCGAGAGAGTGAGACAGAGAGCGAGAGAGAGAGACTAGAGAGTGAGACAGAGAGAGAGAGAGAGAGAGAGCGCGAGACAGAGAGCGAGAGAGAGACAGAGCGAGAGAAAGAGACAGAGCGAGAGAAAGAGACAGAGCGAGAGAGACAGAGCGAGACAGAGAGAGAGAGGGAGAGACAGAGAGCGAGAAAGAGAGAGAGAGAGCGAGAAAGAGAGAGAGACAGAGAGAGAGAGAGAGAGAGAGAGAGAGAGACAGAGCGAGCGCGTGAGTGCGTGCAGTCCAGACGATGTGGAAAGGCTCCTGTTTTACATCCGTGCTCCTGAAATGACTTTCACCTCCTTTCATGTGGGTACTCTGAGTACCACGTGGAGCAGGAGTATCGGGTAACGGTGCGGCCCCGATCGCAGCGCCACCATCCATCAGCACCTCATCACCTCGCCTGCGGGATACACACTCGGTGCTCAGAGCGCAAAGACGCCAATGTCACATCGAGACGCCTTGTGCGAGAGACGAGCGGCGTTCAAGTCACTTTTACTTTTGATTGTACAAAATAAAAGACGACAGTTCTGAGAGTAAAACCTTTATATCTCTATATAATTAGCTGCTACACTAATGCACTTATCCCAGTGTTTCACCAGCACTTGGACACCATCAAGGTAGAAAGTTCTCTCAGAACGTCAAAGCCATGAAACCCCGTCCTCCAAAGAACTCCTTCAATGGCTTTTCCAAAAATGTAGAAATGGCATCCGAGTTCCTGTAACGTGAAGGTGGTGCTGGTGAATGATTGTGCGTACAGTTCACACAGACAGAGGCGTCTCTTCCGCAAGTTGGTGACAAGTTCTCTGTCGATTTTTAAGGATCAGGCAGTCCACTCGCTGAAGGTTTGACTGCAGTGACGACCTCGGCCGGGATCGTTCAAACGTCCAGCGTTATGCACAGTTCAAATGTTTTACTGTGGCTAAGGGCGTTTTCACGTCTTCCGGAAAAAAAGACCACCGTTTAGACGCGACGTCATCAGTGCCGTCTGTCTCCTCTGATCTCTCCATGTGCACGCAGAACGCGCCGTTCTCATCTTCTGATCTACACGCCATGGCTGATACAGTTGGAAGGCACGCGAGAGCTTCGCTATTCTGAAACAGCAATGTTATTAGGCATAGCACAAAAAGTCAACTTACTCGTTTCTCCTCTTCATTTGTCTTTAATGGCAGCCCACAAAAAGTAAGTGCATACTGCCACCTGTTGTATCGGGGAGAGGGCAAATACAGTGGATCCTTGGATTACGAGCATAATTCGTTCTGGAAGCGGGTTCGTATTCCAAAACACTAGTAAACCAAATCAAATTGTCCTATGAGAAATAATGAAAACTCAAATTATTCATTCCATCGCCCTCCCCCCCCCCCAAAAAAAATGAATTAATACAATATAAAAAGTAAAAATAAAACACATTAACTTGCACTTTACCTTTAAAAGAAGTAAAAATAAATCCTGACAGATAAGTGTTTCCGTTTGTGTGTGTGTGTGTGTGTGTGTGTGTGTGTGTGTGTGTGTGTGTGTGTGTGTGTGTGTGTGGAATTAGCCCCTTCCTCGCGTCTTACAGTAAAACTCCTCCTCCCTCCCCCCACCTTGCTTTTTAAGTTTCACAACAAAAACGCACAACGGAAACACTGTTTCAACTGGGAAAAAAATTAAAATCACTCTAGTGACACTCGTATGAGCGCAAACTAACGGAATCACTGCTGTACATGTAAAAAAAAAAAAATAAAAAAAAAAAAAAACCACTTGCAAAACGCATTACTCGCAATCCGAGGTTTCACTATGCACAAGTGTACCAAAAAATAAAAAATAAAATGTGAACGCTGGCCAGCGGGGGGGTGGAGAAGGAGGAGCAATTGTTACTGAGCTGGGCACAGTACAAAAATTGATCGTGTCTAATGTGAAATGTAAATGCACCGTCAACCTTCATTCACATGAAGAATCACCAAGTTCCGGTTTGACTTGAACGCCCCCTTGTACATTTTCCTACTGTGTACAATTGGAAGTGTTAGCGTGATCGCATGTTTAGCGCAGATAAATCACTTAACTATGAGACGACTGCCGAGCGTAAAATGCGATTCCGGCCAAAATAAACGTACGCATATGGGTCAGGACCCAGAGGAGAACCCTCGTCAAGGTCGGGCTGCTTTTAGCATTCCGCATTTCTTTCACGGCTCGTAAAACCCTGAGACGCGGCTGGTGTTTACGGCACAAGTGGCCTTTACTGTAGCTACTAATTCATCCGAATTTATAGAAGCGACCCGTTTATAACCGCGTGTGGAGGAGTTCACTGTCCGAGTGTACGAGGATGAGCGGCGGCAAGGGATCTTTTTTCCGCCCTTTTTTTTCCCCTTTTAAGCTAGATCTGGCTTAATATCTTTCATCATCGCAGATTTCCCCAAACGGGCGTAAAGCTCGAGGACTCGCGTTATCCAGCAGTAATCTCTATCTGTGAGAAACACGATCCCCATCGAGGTGGGAGAAACGCGGCTAAATCAAGAGCGAAGAACTGTCGGAAGATACAAGAACGAGTGAAAAAAGAGAGTGTGTGTGTGTGTGTGTGTAACATATATGTTGATTCTGGAGCTTTCTGAGACTAGAGAGAGCGAATCAAGAAGGCTTGCGTTTCTTTATGGGATTTATTTTGGATTCCAGAGAGAGCGCCGATACTAACAGAGTAACGTGGTGGAGGTCTGTGCAGACCTGTAATACTCTTTTATTTAAAAAAAAAAAAAAAGGGAAAGAAACTGATATGAAATTTATATAAGCAATTTGGCCTTCAGGTGAAATGAATCAAGACGACACCATGGACACACCAGCTCTAACTTTAGTAATACGAGGGTGAGTCAAAAATGATCCTCATTCTGACTGTAGAATTTATTTGAATTAACTTTGAAAAGACAAATACAGTGGAACCTCGGATTGCGAGTAACGCGGTTTGCGAGTGTTCCGCAAGACGAGAAAAGATTTTTAATCAATTTTGACTTTAAAAAACGAGCAAGTCTTGGTTTACGAGTGCCGAGTATCATGCATCACGCATGCACGCTTGTGTTGACACCGAGCGTCACGTGATCACAACTGAGCCAATGATTTTTCTCTCTCTTGCGCTGCGGAATTGTTGGTAATCGTCTCCGCTGCTGGGTCTTAGTGCTCATCTCTTACTGGTATAATCAACATCTCACCCTCATCAGCGTGTCTCCTAGGCGTGAGCGTGCTTAATTTGACACCGACACACAGTCTTGCCTTTACACCCACATACAGACGCACTCTCTGCTTTACACAGAAAACTCACAGGTAAAGTGCCGGTTCGTTTTTCTTTTTTACTTTACAACTGTGATATTGTTAGTAGGCGCTCACGAGAGTGTCATTAAAGAGATTTCTTTTTTTTTCCCGTTAAAACAGTGTTTCCGTTGTGTGCGTGTTTGTTGTGAAACTTAAAAAGTGAGGTGGGGAGAAAGAGGAGTTTTACTGTGTACGACGAGGAGAGGCAAGGGGCTAACGGAAACACTTATAAACACAACACTTATTTCTTTTTACTTTTTTTTTTAAAGGTAAAGTGGAGGTTAATTGGTTTTATTTTTACTTTATATTTCGTATGAATTATTTTTCTGTATTTATTTTTTTGGGCTGTGGAACGAATAATTTGAGTTTTCATTATTTCTTATAGGAAAATTAGATTTGGTTTACGAGTGTTTTGGAATACAAGCCCACTTCCAGAACAAATTATGCTCGTAATCCAAGGTTCCACTGTACATATTATTTTATTTTATTATATTATTATTTTTTTTTTTACATTTTCTCCTTGCTTACTCCTACAATACACTTCGTCCATCTGTCGCCAAGCTATCGTGTTCTCTTAAGAATTTTTTTCCTGAGCTTCGATGCCATGAATGTACCGCTGTCTTCTTCATCAGAAGTGACTCTTCCTCCCCGTAGGGCTGCGTTCAAGGGACCGAACAGGTGAAAGTCTGCGTTCAGGTGGAGTGAGATCAGGACTACAGAGAGGATGCTTTAACACCTCAACATGAAGATCACGACGCCCCTCGGATATCAGTCCTCTGTGTTTAATCTTCGGCTCTTCAATAAGCGCCTCACTAACGAGCACTGCCGATTGTCGAACCGTTTTCTTGATAATGTTCCAATACTTCTGGTCCTTGAGATGAGAATTCCAGAAAACTGTAAGCATTGATGAACTTTTCAGCTGATGGTCGACTTTTGAACTTTTCCTCGGTCAGTGATTGAGGATGTCTCCGTTCCATACTCTCCAATACTCTCCAAGAAAGCAATAGACAGGTATAAGAAGATTTCCAGAGCATAACCCTGTAACTACACCGTAAAACACACTGTACCATGACCTGAGACCAGAGGCATGACTCTGCATTACTAAAAACACACATCAGGTCCATAGCTATGCTGTTATAGTTTCTATAGCAACAGCTCAATCACAGGGATGTGTAGAGAGGACGCTGCACCTGAACATAAGAAAAGCTGCACATTACACACAAGAGTAACGTGGTAAGGAGAAGTTTATTCAAACTTTGTGGAAGAAGATTCTGCTGTCAGAGTTACAACATCTTCAGTAAGATCAGTAACCTGTTTTCTACAGGCATAAGCGTAACTGTAAAGCATACGGGACATTATAAATGTTAGTGTTTGCAATTTGTTGTGATGTAAAAAAAACAACAACAAAAAACTTCATGATCATTTGTTCTAGCCTCAGAGGAGTGTAGTGTAACTGAATTCATCTCAAAAACAAACAAAAAAATATTCCGGATAACCTTGCGTTATTATGCTCCATCATTATTTAAAAAAATGTTTTAAAAAGACAAACGTGCACACACACACACACACACACACAGAGGACAGGTAGACACTCACCTTGACGAGTGTGTGCAGGCTCCGGGCGCTGAACATGGTGTGGATAAAAGAGCGATCATCTGCACTCTTTACGTACATCTGGAGCTGAGACGGCAGCGCTGACAACAGCTCGTACAGACCTGCACAGGAAGTACAGGAAACACACGGTCAGTGCACATGCTCTCTCTCTCTCTCTCTCTCTCTCTCTCTCTCTCTCTCACACACACACTTTTTATTCTTTTAAAAATAAACCAAGTTCTTTAATCATGATGGTTTAAAATAAGGTTCAGCATTTTATGCAAGTAAAGATTCACTTTGTTTCAGAATTTGATTTAAAATGTGAAACTCTATAATACATCATATATACTGTATTACATATCTATATAATATACAGTATAGTAGATTCATTAATATAAAATGAAAAATGTCATTTTATTTAATGTCTTTTTTTTTTTCTTCCAATGATTACGACCTGCAGCTTGTCAAAATCAAAAATTCATATTTCAAACTTGAGAATATTTCCTAATTCTCGCAGCTGGAGGTCTAGAGAGAGCTGATTGGCCGAGCTCTCTCAGAGGGGAGGGATGAGAGGTACTTAGTGCTCCGACATTAATCACGGCTGTACAGCCAGTCAGGGGCGTCTGTGAGCTCGCGCAGCGGAGGGAGCGGATAGCGCCGTCCTCCGAGTGTGTGACTCCGCCCCCAACGGTGCGCGAGCGAGCAGTTCGAAAAGATGCGGTCGGCTGGCGTCACGTGGTTCGGAGGAAACACGTGGTAGTCTTCGGCCCTCCCGGCTGAGAGGTAGTAGTAGCCTTAATGTGGGAGCGCCCCCTAGTGACGGGGAGGAATTGGACACGACTAAATTAGGGAGAAAATCAGGGAAAAATCAAATAAAAAAAAAAATTTTTTTTTAAAAAGAATATTTCCTAATATCAATCAAAGAGGACTGATGATGGAGGGAGCGATTCTGAAAAGTTATACATATATACCAATACTTGGTGCGGGGACCCTTTTGCATGAATTACTATCTGTTATTATCAATGTTGAGTGTTATTTGTATTAGACCCGCGGACCTTCAGCTCATCTGTATAGTCGGTTCGGGTGTTTCTCATCTTTCACCTGACAGAAGGCCAGAGATTCTTTATAGGTTTCAGGTCAGGTTAGTTGGCTGGTAAACCAGTTAGTGGTAGTTTTGGCTCAGTTAGAAGATGGTAAGTTCGACTGGAAAATGAAATCCGCATGGAATCTCCATAAAGCTCGTCAGCAGACGGAGACCTGAAGTGCTCTAAAATCTCCTGATTAATCCACCGCGTCGACTTTGGACTTGATAAAACACCCTGGACCAACACCAACAGATGACAGGACACCTCAAACCATCACAGACTGTGGAAACCTCACAAGCAACGTGGATTCTCTCTTCCTCTAGACTATAGGAGCTTGATTACCAAATTAAACGCTAAATTTACTTTTCATCTAAAAAAAGTGGACTTCGGATGACTGAGTCACGTTCCAGTTCTTCTCCTCCTTCGCCCAGGTAAGACATCTGACGGCGTCTGTGGTTCAGGAGTGGTTGATGCCAGAGGTGTGGCCCGTTTCCTGTGTGGTGGCTCTTGATGCACCGACTCCAGACTCGAGTCTTGAATTCGGCTTATCCCGACTGCGGTCATCCCAAAGCACAAAGATTTTCACACTGATTTCCCTTAAAATCTATTGAAATACTCCTCGTCATTAAGACATTTTAAACAACAACAACAACAACAACAACAACAGCAACAAAAGACTGTATACTCTAACTGGTTTATTTCGACGACGATATCTTCTTCATCGGAGCTAAAAAGCCGAGACTTGGAGTAAACACCTACACTAGACATCTGCACTCATAGAAACGTATTAATTTTATTCACGGTCTTGTTTTGATGGAAACCCTCATGCTTGAAAACCTTCCAGGGGAGTGAAGGCATTAAAAAGGATCCCACTTGACCTTCAGGAGTTACTAGTTAGCCGTGTACCCTGGCCAATAAACTGTAATTACGACACAGAAGCTGACTGGAAGCGACACACACTGTTTACAGACTGAGAGTTCACCTCAAGAGTAGATCAGTGACCTGTTCCAGACTACACCTCACTTCCCTCTTTTGTCTCACTACTTCCTGTTTTTCCAGGAAAAAAAAATAAAAAATCCCTGAGGTTTCATTACACCACTGTCTGTTTTCTCTCTCTCTCTTTCTCTCTCTCTCTCACACACACACACACACGCACAGAATTTTCCAACATTAATCTCACTTTTCCCAATTTCACACTCTGTCCTCAAGTTTACTTAAAAGCTGAGGCATTTATATAAAGTATATAAAGTTTATAAAGAATTTTTTTTTTCATCCTTTAGCATTGTTTCTAAAAAATAAAAATTATGTGAGCTCCGGATTACATCAAGATAGTAATTGTCTCTATAGCATCGTCTCTATAGTAAAGTTTTTTTGTTTGTTTGTTTGTTTTTTTACTATAATGAAGAAACAACACAAAGGCACATGGACTGATCATCTTTATAGTGATCACATGACAACAACTGGCCAATCACAGGCCACAAAAGTGCAGCTGCAAAATAATGAAATAATAAATGCGCTCATTCTAACAAAGTGTGTAATAACTGATGAGATTCTATTTATTCATCGTTTACGGAAGGAGTCTCCAGTGTCGGAGGAAGTGCTGTGAATAAGTTTACAGTCTTTGCATCTCTCTCCTGTCTCTCCACACCGCCCTGAAGCCCCGCCCTTACCTTCCTCTGCATCTCCGCGCAGCCCCGCCCCTACTGCCTCTTTTCATCTTTAGACTCTGCTACCCTTTCCAGCTTTATTCACGTGATGGCACGACGGAGATGCATCGTGGCCACAGGTTACTACAGGTCGTCCTCAACTTTCGAGTTACAAACACTCGAGGTACAAATTTCTGCAGATACAAACATTCACAGAAGCAGCTCATGTGTATTCTGTCTGTTTAAGAGGCTCTTCTCATATGATGTCACATTATGGGGGGAAATCTAATCGGCTTGTGTAATCTCTGGGTAATACAAAAAAAAAATGTGTTTTTGTTTGTTTGTTGTTTGAACATCTGAACATGACTAAGAAGTGGATTTTGAAAAAAATCGGGATCTTTTAACCTTCCTCGAGAGCTCATGAACTATTAAAAAATGTTAAAATAATAATAATAATAATTTTTATTTATAATGCACTTTATATTTGAGGCAAATCTCAAAGTGCTACAAATTATTTCAACTCAAAAGCTCTAATAAAAACAATAAAGTTCTAAAGAAGTCTTCTAATAGAAATCATTTTGTAGGGGTGTATACAGGAACTTAAAGGGTGCGTGCAGAGGCAACAGATGAACTGTAAGATATTAAAAGGTCAGTTAATGAGCGCTAGCAGTGCTGTGGATGAAAACATGTGCATCCTTTACAGAATGTCTCCTTTTGGGACTTTCATTTATTTATTAACAGCATGGGGTCCTTCGGCAGCTTGTACAAGAACATATTGAATGAACGCATAAAATTGATCCAGACAGATATTGCTTGTTTTTATCTGACTGTAAAAAAAAAAAAAAAAAAGAAAAAAAAAGAAAAACATGTCAATCAAACAAGGGGGCGTGGCTAAAAACAACAAGTCCGCTAAACCGTTCCAGAAAATGATTTGATCCCAGTCGCTGTTAGATGGGGATCAGTTCTTACTCACAAGGGCTTCTCACATGTGGAAACGTCTTCATCGAGTACATTCGCACGCGCTACCTGTTGAGAGCCGTGTGTGTTTTGGACCGAGGAGGTCATCATCATACGTCTGAATGAGAGACGTAAAAACATAACGCAAATAAATTCAATTTCTTCTCTCTCACTCCGTCTATACGTCCCCCTAACACCCCACCCCCCCCCCCGCCCGGCGTTCACTCAAATAAAGTGGAAATTTTCTTCCTGATGTAAGTGGAAACAGGGAGATCTTCCAGTGGCAACAAATCCTTATATTACACTAATGTATTCCTGAGAGAGAGCGAGAGAGAGAGATGGAGGGAGGAGAGCAAACTGCTGGAAATCAATAAATTCCTCCTGAAGCACACGCCACTGCTCTTTCTCCATCATTCCCTCTCCTGTCCCCGGATCACAGATGCTAGAAATTCTTTTTCACTGCTGTGGAAAAATCTAGGCTACCGTCAGCTAGGGAAAAAAATGAATTCATCTGGTTCTGTTCTAGCCGTCTCTCTCCGCTACCGTCCCATGTGCGCTCCCTCTCTCCACCTGGCCCCGCCCACTCTCTCTGCTCCCGGCCCCTCCCACTCTCTCTCTCCATCAGTCATGTGTAGTGTGTCTGTTTAAGGGGCTCTTCTTATATGATGTCACATTATGGGGGGAAATCTAATCGGCTTGTGTAATCTATGGGCAATACCAAAAAAAAAAAAAAAAGTGTTTTTGTTTGTTTGTTGTTTGAACATCTCTCCGCCCGTTCCTGTCTGATCTCTCCATCCATCCACTGCAGAGAACACCAACACCTAGCCACACCCCTTTTCACATCCAGGCTCCCTTGCTGACACACACACACACACACACACAGACACACAGACACACACAGACACTGACACGCCGACACAAACTGACAGACAGAGACACTGAGAGACACAAACGTACACACGGACACGTGCATTGACACACAGTTTATCTGGTAGAGAAACTGTTCCCAAAGCTTTCCTCTTTGTGTCTCATTTTCTCTCTTTTTCTGTCTCACTCCGTCTTTCTCTTTCACCACGTCTTCTCACTCGCTCGGATTCTTCCGTTTTTCTTTCTTTCTTTTTTCACCACATCCCTCTGTCTTTGTGAGCTCTCTCTCTTTCTCTCTGTGGATCTCAGATCTCTCTTTTTCTGTCTCACAATACGTCTGTCTCGTTCCTGTCTTGCTTTTTGTTTGTCTTTCTGTCCTTCTGTGTTTACTCTTATCTCGCTCTATTTATCGATGTGTCTCTCATTAAGGCTCTCATTTCTCTCTCTCTCTCTCTCTCTCAATCTTGCCCTCTGTCGCATCTTTGTTTTCTGTCTCTCCCACCATCTCTGCCTCTGTATTTCTCTCTCTCTCTCTCGGTCACTCTTGCTTTTTATCTGTCTCACTTTTGCTAGTTTCCCCTCAATCTCCCCCTCCTTTTCTGTCTCTCTCCACATTTCCACGTCTCTGTTTCTCTCTCCAGGCCGTCTGTATGTGAGCGCTTATCTGCTTAGCGATGCCGTGCTGGCGGTTATTGTGATTGGAGTGAAGCGCAGGCTCAGAATAACACGGTAAACTTTAACATGTTGAATAAAACCTCAGCTGCGGAGACGCTCGCGTCACGGGGACGCCGATTCCCCTCCGAGCTGCTCTCACCATCACGCTGGTTAAAGTGAGGTTTAAATCTCTTGTGTTTCATAGATCAGCTTTACGGTGGCCTGATGAGGCCGTGAATCAGGGAGTGAATCGTGAATTGTTGATTTGATTGCACTGATGTTTGTCTGATTTTCTCTCAAGCAGTTATATTTATTAACAATTTGGAAAATTTACAAAATTCCATACACATCTACTAAAGAATGAAATCCTGTGATTGTGTTAACACCATGTCTTCTAGAAAGCATTTATTTAAAAAAAATAAATAAATAATAATAATAATAATAATAATAATAATAAGCTTTTTATTCCCTTTAATATTCTACACTCCGGCCCAGTAGGTGGTGGTATTGCACCAACAGCTCCATTAACTCAAAGAAGCAGTGGTAATTTTACATACCGCGAGTATTTGCAGGAGATAGATGTGGTTTGTATTTTCTGCAAGAAAGTGTGGAATATATTTAAAGAACTCCACAATTTTACATTTTTTTACTTTTCAAAATAATTTGTTTACAATAAATTTCAAGTTAAACTAATTGAATGAAACAATACTGAAAATTCCACCTTATAACAACATTTCTAAATAATTTCAAATCTTAAACGATTTAAATTTGCTTTAAATAATAAAAAAAAAATGTGAATTAGAATTCTGAATTCAGAGATTGCGACTACATCTAAAATACATCTTGTTAGTTTTTTTGTTTGCACACTTGCGTGTTTTTTTGTCTTTCATTATAGTTCTGTGTCAATTTGTTGTCTTAGCTAGTTAGCTTATTGGGTTTCGTCTTAGCTAGTTTTGTTAATTTATGATGTTGTGCAGTATGTAGGATCTTGGTAACGGAGGATCGCTGTTTTGCATCACTGTGTACTGAACTGTATAATGTTAAAATGACAAAAGCCTTACTAAATTGACTTGATTGATAAAAACTTAACTTAAAAATCACATGATTTTAATTGTTTAGTTTCTTTTAACAGCACATCCTCAAGTGTTTTATACATAATTTTATCTGTCCAAGAAATCGATCAAACGATAATAATACTGCAGTCAGATTGTATCATGTAAGGAAGCTACTTTAAGCGATTAAATCATTGCCTTACCAAGATGCATGTCTACGAATATGCAAATGAACAAAAGAGCCCCACAATATCCTGCTATCCTGACTCCGCCCCTCCACCCTCCCACCAACACCCTCACTCGGGTCAAGTACTTACCCGAATGTTTTCTTGCACCGCTTCAGAAAACTAAATCGCAGGGACATCAGGATCATCAGCGCAACCTTCGTTCCAAAACCGGATCGTCTCCAAACCACCGGCAGGAGACGCAAGGGCTGACGGGAAATACATCAACGTTGTCCGTCCGAGCGCTTTTTTCCTTTCCTGCCGCCGCACAGGCCAAAAAACTCAACCGAGTGCAATTAAAAACCGTCAGAAAGCTAAACTCCAACCCAAACACCGGCATCTCAAACAATCCCGATGAAAGACAGAGATGAGCTGCTGGACGCGGACGAGAGAAAGACGGCAAGATGAAGGAAAGGAAAACAACGCGATGGCAGCGCTCCTTGATCAACGTTATGCTAGGTTTTGACAATTAAATCCCAGTTTCCTGCCATGTAGACAGAAGCTACAACCCACTGTGTGTGTGTGTGTGTGTGTGTGTGTGTGTGTGTGTGTGGCTGAAATATTATGAGTAGAAATTACGGGTCCTATAACAAAAGACAATTCAGGCTACCTTCTTCAATTTTACGCTTTTTATCCAGGCTCATTAAATTAGCTCCGCTTCCAGGAAGGACATGACCCATCCTCTTTTTCAAGTAGTTTGGGGGTGGGGCTAGATACAAGTTACATTTGAGATGTTACATCTTAATAAGCTCTCACATCCTATATAAGAGGTTGACAACAGGCAACGAGACGGCTGACCCCGCACGCTATGATGAGTAGCTAGGCGGTACGGCTAATAATACGAAATGAAACCATTTTCTAAAACCGTGGTCGGAAAATAACGGATGTGGATCGACTCAGATATCGAAATATCTCCATGAAAAAGCGATCTAGCTGAATAGCAGCTAGCAAGCCAGTTAGCTAAGCAGCTAGTAAGAACGGGAATCGGCAGTCACCTACTGTACTGATACCTCAGTGGCGAATCATTTCTGCGATTCTATAAGTATTAGGATTTTATAAATATGCCGATTCAATATTACATTTTTCCTGATTTCGTTAAAATTTGTAACTTTTTAAAAAGTTTAATGAGTAATTAAATGTAGCGCGTCCCTTATAACACCACTTGTGGAAACTTTTAAACAATAGTGCAGCATTTAAACAATACAAACCAACTTCAAATACAAGAGTAACATTTAACTTCTAATTGAATTCAACACAAAGCTACATTGTTACTGATCAGCGAGCATAATTATAATTTCTAAACAAACTTGGCAAATGATTCAGGACCATCACGTGCGATGACGATGTGTACATAGTTCAGCGGGCGCCACCTGTAGGATTATAAAGAAAGTACAAACCTCAAACGCCTCCAAAGTCTCCAAAATCAACCTGACAGGGAGCGCGCGGGTTGAGTGGCTTCGATGTTGCAATGTGGTGGAGTTCTGACACGCATCACTGACCGATCGACCGCTTCATCTCCATTATAAATATAAATTAAGTTTTAAAAGAAAAGTCAGTCTGGCGATACGCGAATCAGCACACACAAGAATCGTGGTTCATAGTTGAATTTTTTCCTCATCTCTAGTAGTTAGCCTACTCTCAGCTCGTAGATACTAAACCAATTAATGGGCGGAGCTACTTACGAGTTTGGTTTGTAGCATCGCACACGTCTAAATAAGTCGATCTCTGGCCACCAGACTGCAAAACCTCCAACCTGCATGCTATGCTAATTCACTAGCTGGCTTATCAAATAAAAAAAATAAATTTAAAAATTTAAAAAATCTAAGTGTTGTTGTCTTGGTAACCACATAAGTGACTGATAAGTTATGGCGAAAGTTAGAAATGCAAAATCCGAGGACAATCTGATACAGAAAAAAACCTCGTTCAAAATGCGAACTAGCTGATCGACAGTTGTTAGCAAGCTGCTTAGCCAAGTATCTAGCAAACTCTTGTACATAGCCCCGCCCACAAATAAGTTCAGTGCTGCCGATTCACTTCTAAATAAATTATTGTCACTCACACTGTGCTTCAAAACTGATGAGCTATGATGCAAGTCCAATTAGCAGGTATTAAATATGAGCAACACTGTGGTTACTATAGTAACAGATTTGGTTGGAGTTTAACACACACACACACCATATGCCACAGTCTCAATCTATCAGGCTGGCGGTTTGCTGAAGCTTCCAGACTGTTTGTTAAAAAGTGTGTGGAGAAAGCGAGAGAGGAGCGCGGCGACCGCACCGCACGTCTCAGGGCAACCCGACACTCATCCATCAGACTTTTATATCCCTGCTCGTTATTATTTTCTAATAGATCACCATCACATATTAAAGTGTACTTTCCGAAGGGAAGAGAAGGAGCGGGACGGAGGCCAGGGGAAGAAAAATGGGAGCACAGTGTGGATCCTGGAGACGAGCTTAACGTCCAGCTGAAGGCTTCAGAACACGTACACACACAGACACACACACATCCATCCACAAGACCGCCGAGTCCCATGATGATTTCTAAAAGTAAAAAAAAAAATTCAAGTACCTAAGAACTTCTTTAGTATCAAGGCCAAGGGTAACTGTGGAAAAGCCGGAGAGATCCACGGCTCAGAAGGGAGAACCTGTCGACAGGACAACAACAGTCTGGACACGCTACAGCGCTGGGATTTATGGGAGAGTTATAGCGCATTCTTCCAAAAAAGCATGTTGGACGAAACCTGTGTAAAATGTTTTCTGGTTGGATGAGATGAAAAATGAAATTGTACTTTTTGGATTTGGCACAAAGCATGAACGCGTAACAGAAACCCAGGACTGCTCGCCAGGCTAAGAATGTCTGTGACGCGTGATGGCAGTGGTGGTGATAGCGATGGCGGCGGCGATGGTGGCGGCGATGGTGGTGGTAGTAATGGTGGTGGTGATGGTGATTATATTGACAGTGATGGTGGTGAAAGTTATAGTGATGGTTGTGATGGTGGTGGAGGTGGTGAAGTTGGGGATAGTGATGGTGATAGTGATGGGGGTGGTGGTTGTGATGGTGATAGTGGTGATAGTGGTGGTGGTGGTAGTAATAGTGATAGTGACAGTGGTGATGGTGATAGTGGTGGTGATGGTGATAGTGATGATGGTGATAGTGATGATGGTGGTGACCGTGGTGATGGTGGTGATAGTGATGGTGGTGATAGTGGTGATAATGATGGTGATGGTGGTGGGAGTGGTGATGGTGGTAGTGATAATGGTGGTGGTGGTGATAGTGAGTGATGGTGCTGATAGTGGTGGTGGGGATGATGGTGGTGATGGTGGTGGGGATGATGGTGATGGTGGTGGGGATGATGGTGGTGATAGTGGTGGTAGTGATGATGGTGGTGAGGGTGGTAGTGATGATGGTGGTGAGGGTGGTAGTGATGGTGGTGAGGGTGGTAGTGATGGTGGTGAGGGTGGTAGTGATGGTGGTGGTGGTGGGGATAGTGATGGTGGTGATAGTGGTGGTGGTGGTGAAAGTGATGGTGGTGGTGAGGGTGGTGATAGTGATGGTGGTGATAGTGAGTGGAGGTGGTGAAGGTGGGGATAGTGATGGTGGTGGTGGTTGTGATGGTGATAGTGGTGGTACTGGTGGTAGTGGTAATAGTGATGGTGGTGGTGGTAGTGATGGTAATGGTGGTGGTGGTGGTAGTGATGGTAATGGTGGTAGTGATGGTGGTGGTGGTAGTTATAGTGATGGTGGAGGTGGTGGTGGTGATGGGTATAGTGAGTGATGGTGGTGGTGATGGTGATGATGGTGGTGGTGGTGGTGATGGTGGTGGTGGGGATAGTGGTGGTGGTGGTGGTGGTGATGGTGATGATGGTGGTGGTGAAAGTGATCGTGATGGTGGTGAGAATGATGGTGCTGGTTGTGGTGAGGGTGGTGATCGTGAAGGTGGTGATAGTGAGTGATGGTGGTGATGATGGTGGTGGTGAAGGTGGGAATAGTGATGGTGGAGGTGGTGAAGGTGGTGATAGTGATGCTGGTGAGGGTGGTGGTGATATTGGTGATGGTGTTGATAGTGATGGTGATGATGGTGGTGATGGTGAGTGATGGTGTTGATAGTGGTGGTGGGGGTGAAAGTGTTCGTGATGGTGGTGAGAATGATGGTGCTGTTGGTGGTGAGGGTGGTGATAGTGATGGTGGTGATAGTTATAGTGATAGTGATGGTGGTGGTAGTTGAAGTGATGGTAGTGATGGTGGTGATAGGGGTGGTAGTGGTGATCGTGATGGTGGTGGTGATAGTTGAAGTGATGGTGGTGGTGATAGTAGTGGTGGGGATAGTGGTTATAGTGATGGTGATGGTGGTGGGGATAGTGATGGTGGTGATAGTGGTGGTGGGGGTGAAAGTGATGGTGCTGTTGGTGGTGAGGGTGGTGATAGTGATGATGGTGATAGTTATAGTGATGGTGGTGGTGGTGATGGTGGTGGTAGTTGAAGTGATGGTAGTGATGGTGGTGATAGGGGTGGTAGTGGTGGTCGTGATGGTGGTGGTGATAGTTGAAGTGATGGTGGTGGTGATAGTTGAAGTGATGGTGGTGATAGTGATAGTAGTGGTGGGGATAGTGGTTATGGTGATGGTGGTGGGTATAGTGATGGTGGTAATAGTGGTGGTGGGGGTGAAAGTGATCGTGATGGTGGTGAGAATGATGGTGCTGTTGGTGGTGAGGGTGGTGAAAGTGATGGTGGTGATAGTGAGTGATGGTGGTGGTGGTCATAGTTATAGTGATAGTGATGGTGGTGGTGGTGATGGTGGTGGTAGTTGAAGTGATGGTAGTGATGGTGGTGATAGGGGTGGTAGTGGTGATCGTGATGGTGGTGGTGATGGCGGTGATAGTTGAGGTGATGGTGGTGATGGTTGTGATGGTGATGGTGGTGGTAGTGAGTGATGGTGGTGGTGGTGAAGGTGGGTATAGTGAGTGATGGTGGTGGTGGTGAAGGTGGGGATAGTGAGTGATGGTGGAGGTGGTGAAGGTGGGGATAGTGATGGTGGAGGTGGTGAAGGTGGTGATAGTGGTGGTGATAGTGATTGTGGTGGTGATGGTGAGTGATGGTGTTGATAGTGATGGTGGTGGGTATAGTGATGGTGGTGATAGTGGTGGTGGGAGTGAAAGTGATCGTGATGGTGGTGAGAATGATGGTGCTGTTGGTGGTGAGGGTGGTGATAGTGATGGTGGTGATAGTGAGTGAGGGTGGTGATAGTGATGGTGGTGATAGTGAGTGATGATGGTGGTGGTGGTAGTTATAGTGATGGTGGAGGTGGTGGTGGTGATAGTGATGGTGGTGGTTGTTGTGATGGTGAAAGTGGTGGTACTGGTGATGGTGACCGTGGTGGTGGTAGTGATGGTGGTGGTGGTGATCGTGATGGTGGTGGTTGTGATGGTGGTGGTGGTGGTAATGGTAGTGATGGTGATAGTGATCGTGATGGTGGCGGTGATAGTTGAAGTGATGGTGGTGGTGATAGTTGAAGTGATGGTGGTGATAGTGATAGTAGTGGTGGGGATAGTGGTTATAGTGATGGTGATGGTGGTGGGGATAGTGATGGTGGTGATAGTGGTGGTGGGGGTGAAAGTGATCGTGATGGTGGTGAGAATGATGGTGCTGTTGGTGGTGAGGGTGGTGAAAGTGATGGTGGTGATAGTGAGTGATGGTGGTGGTGGTCATAGTTATAGTGATAGTGATGGTGGTGGTGGTGGTGGTGATGGTGACAGTGGTGGTGGTGGTGATAGTTGAAGTGATGGTGGTGATAGTGGTGGTAGTGATGGTGGGAGTAAAAGTGATCGTGATGGTGGTGAGAATGATGGTGCTGTTGGTGGTGAGGGTGGTGATAGTGATGGTGGTGATAGTGAGTGATGGTGGTGGTGGTGGTGGTGGTAGTAGTGATGGTGGTGGTGGTAGTTATAGTGATGGTGGTGGTTGTGATGGTGAAAGTGGTGGTACTGGTGGTAGTGATGGTGGTGGTGATCGTGATGGTGGTGGTGATCGTGATGGTGGTGGATCAAAGACAGGTGGGGATATGACAGGTGATAGCTGAAGGATGGGTGGTGGGGAGGATGGTGGCAGGATAGTATCTAGTGACAGTGTTAGATGGTGAGGATTGCATGTGGTGGCAGTGGTAAGTGATACGTGACAGTGGCAGGTGTGATAGTGGTGGTAGTGATGGTGGTGGGGATAGTGGTGATCGTGATGGTGATAGTGATGGTGGTGGTGGTAGTGGTGATGGCGGTGATAGTTGAGGTGATGGTGGTGGTGGTGGTTGTGATGGTGGTGATCGTGATGGTGGTGGTGGTGGTGATCGTGATGGTGGCGGTGATAGTGGTGATAGTTATAGTGGTGGTGGTGGTGGTAGTGGTGATGGCGGTGATAGTTGAGGATGGTGGTGGTGGTGGTGATGATGGTAGTGATGGTGGTGGTAGTG